>VYZV01004673.1:65090-105929 GCA_013401275.1 Pandion haliaetus | reverse complement strand
AAAAAAAAAAAAAAAAAAAAAAAGAATTAGCTATTTTTCCTATAACCACCACTGTAGGTAAGCTTTGTCTTTCCCTGACTTGGGAGAGGACTGCTGGTGATAGGCACTCTTGCAGCTTGCATGATCTGAAGCTGCTTGTGGCTGGCAGATGGCTGAGCTACTGACATAGAAGACTTTTCCCTCCACTCTTATTTCCTCAGCCCAATACCTTGACTACCATGGAGTACAAAGTGCTTTCCTACACTATCCCATGCAGTTTGCTAAATACCACAACAGGGGCAAGAGGTGTCTACCACGCAGCCTTCTGATACTTGCTAGGAAAAGGAAATGCCTCTACTACAGAACTGGGTTTAATTGTGTCCTCCTGCCCCAGAGGTTACACCACAGCATCTATTTGCTCTGCAGTTCTCACAGCTTGTGAGAAGAGAGGCCCTGCTGCCAGTGGAGTTCAGGTGAGTTAGGTGGCTATTCACTCCTAGCCTCAGGACCCATGAGATTAGCAGCCAAGACAGAGACTGCATTCCCAGATGTCCCATGACTTACCTGTGAAATACCAGCATCAAGCTAATATTCACAATCTACACTCTCATAGCTCAGCTCTAGATTAAAGATGGAAGACTCTACACACCAATGCTATGGGTCTCTGGAAACAACACAGCTCACTGGAAGGAGAGTAAGAGGGATCATAGTCTCAACACTGGTTTCTAAGAGATTGCTTCGTTCTTTTTCTCAACACTTTGAGCATGAGATGGATGAGAATTGCAGAGCTGTAGAGCCATCACCTCCTTTGCCTTCTTCATGTGAGATTTTATCATTAACTGTACAAAGAAGGCAGTTTTCCCAGCTGTATAGCTGCTTTAATACAAAGAGTTTCCGGTATACCACACCTAACCACCACTCAATAAACCGTGACATCACTGGTACATACTACACTTGTATGACGAGGCAAAGAAGTAGACAAGAAATTGAGGATGAGTCAGGATACAGGGTAACATGTCAGTGCATGTATTCAAAAGTCATGAGTCAGCAATGTCGGTGTCGGGTCCAGCCCTAGATCTGTAAGAAACATAGAATGGGTGTAGAAGTTTCAGTGCCAGCTGAAGTTTCAAGTGTCATCAGCACTCTTTAGATATGCCAAACCCCAGGCAGGAATAAAATGCTTTGAAACAGTTTCCCATTGAAACAGTTCCCATCCTGAAAGATGCACAAACCCCAACAGAACAGAGAGTTTGAGGTCACTGGAATCTGAGTTTACATTAAAGCAGTTTCCTCGGTAACCAAAAGTCAAAGCAGCTGTCAAACAGTGCAAACACACAAACCTTTCACTCCTTACAACTTTTCAATTAAAGAGGGACAAACATATTTAAATTATGAAGTGGTAAAAGCTTTTTAAAGTGCCCAACCCAGCGTAGCAAGCTCTAACTGCAATATATCTCACTTAAATAACACCGCCTGCGTAGTTTCAAGGACAACCATAAGACATACTGCAAAAAGAAAAGGAGTAACACAATATGCTTTTACACTGCACTCACTGCAAGTATCACAAGGTCTCTGTTCATGAGTCCATGCCACAAGCATCCAGTCTGGACACACTGGGGAGGATATAAAGCCAGTTTTTTACCTCTGCTGCTGTTGTGAAATCCAAGCTCCACTGCCTTTAGAAGGGATTGGTCTGATACTGGGCATGGTGGTAGCTCTAGAGCATCCTGGTTGTGCAGTGTTGTGGTTTTGGTTTCAGCTCAGTCGGTAACAAAGCACCACGGAGCCTCTCGCTCACCCCCCACCCCTGGCCATGTTGGGATGATGGGAAAATATAAAGAAAAGCTCGTGGGTCGAGACAAGGACTGGGAGGGATCACTCCCCACTTATGGTCACGGGCAAAAGACAGGCTCAACTTGGGGAAGAAACAAAATCCATTTCATTTACTACCAATCTAATAAAAAACCCAAGGATATTAGGAAGGAAAATCACACATCAGAACACCTCCATGGGCTACAGAGCCATCAGCCTCCTCAGGCGCCCCTCCTCCCCCTCCTTCTTCACTGACCTCGGGATCTGCAGAGGGGTTCCTCTCACGTTCCCCAACCCCCACACTGCCGGTTCCCCTCCTTCAATCTGTTCTCCCAGAGGCGCTCCCACCATCACTGATGGGCTCGGCCTGGGACAGAGGTGGCTCCGACTCTTTGGAGCCAGGGGAGCTTCCAGCAGCTTCTCACAGGAGCCACCCCTGCGGCCCCCTCCCCCACCACCAAAGAAAACCGTGCCACACAAACCCATAACATGCAGCCACAGCACCAAGGTCCCCAAAGGCAGGTGAGGCCATGTGCTAAAAGCTTTGAGGCAGAGCCTGTGCAGCAGCAGTGGGTGAGGCAGAGCTCAGTTCACTCCTTGTAGCAAGGCCCAAGGGAGCTGGGTAGTGCTCCAAGGTGGAATCATGAAGAGGCAGTGCTATCATCTGCTACCACTGGAGTAAAGGCTCTTTCCTCGATTTTGCAATGCCTGAGGAACTGTGGGTTAGAAAGAAGCACGCTTCTGAGAAAAACCTGCTGTGGCAACACAAGCAGTTGCCTCGGATGTAGTATTCGGGCTGGGAAACTTGAGACTCAAGGAGCAGAAAAGGCAGAGTTATGGCTGATGACACAGCCTGAAATGACGATGGGTGAACCTCCCTGATGCCAGAAGAGTTACACCTTTTTACAGCAGGGAGAGGCCAAACAAGTGTCTTGTTACCAGTATTACTTTACGTTGCCAAAGACACACTATGAAATTGAGTCCTTCGCCTTAACTGACAGTGTGGAGTATGTAATTTTGTGCACCGTGTCCTGTCACTGCAGAAGATGGGACTTAGTGCTATGCAAATGGCTTTTCTCCGGGTGCGTACTCTTACGTACCAAGCCTGGTGAATAAATTGGCTGGAAATGTGGATACCAATCATTGTAATAAATACAGGCGAATTGCTAACAATGAGACTGAAAATATCAGCTTCAGGCAGAGAACATTTCAGCCCAATATTTAAAGTTTATCAGTAATAAACAGAGAGATTAGTGGATTATAAGGAATAGTAGCAGACATGCTTTAAGAATAAGGCTCACTACTACAATTTAAAGGCATTTGCCTGATTCCATGAAGACCTGTAGTCCTCTGTGTGTATGCATATGCACGTATATCCTCATTTCTATGTAAGATCACCCATCTTTCTCTTCCTAAGGATTTCATGGCTTTATATACATTCTTGTTACATTGAGAATCTGCAATAATGCTACCAATGAAATTGTCTATGAATAATACATTACTGCATCACATAAAATAGTCAATGATTTCTTGAGGGATAATGAAAACTACTAGTACTTCCTGGATGTTCAGGCCAGGCAGTACATTGCTAACTAATTTATTTTAGTCTTTGTTAAATAAAATATACAATTCATTCATCCCTAGTGTCATCTATCATACAGCACTAGAGCAAATGGGAAGCTGATCCGAGCACCCCAAATGGTATCAATAGCCCACAGATCGGGTCTGCTGCAGCACGATTACAAGGGGATGCCGAGGACACATTGGTATTCTGCACTGGAAGGCAGGAGCCACCGCTCAGCTTTCAGTCTGATACTCATAAAGCCTGAGCCTCATGAGCAGTGCAGAGTCTAAAATGGCCACCGTCATGCCCATTAGTCAAGAGAAATAAGCGAACAGGCTTAATCAGCCCAAACTTCTCAGGTAGTGGGGGTATGCTGAAACGGCCCAAGATAATTTAGAAGGAAGTGGTGGAAGCCAGCTAGTGGATCCTACCCCGTGTTTTGCCATGACTTCCTTTTCTGCCTCAGCCACCTGCTAGGACAAGATGTGTCAGTGAATGACTCTATTTGACACCTCAGTTATTTCAATAACTTTCGGTTCAGTGTTTTTGTGCTCAAGCACTTAACCCATTAGCCTCTGCAAAGCCCAACCGGGAAAAAGCCTGCTGTCTAGTGAGCGCCTCAAGCCAGACGGGCAAATGGTGAATTATATTTCCCAAATACAATTCTTGTTTTAAGTAATGATACTGCAAGGTACAAGCAGAATTGCTGAGTAGAAATCAACAAAATAAAAAGTCTGGTTTGGAGGGTTTGTTTTCTTTTTCAAAAATAAAGGCACAGAGGAAAATGTACAGAAAAAACTATTTTACTAAGTAGAGCTGGCTTTCTGAAGTACCTGCTTCTGTTGCTTACTTTGCAAAATACTGCTTTTGAAACCAGCATTTTCATGTATGCTGCATGTTCCAAGGTTCATTAAAATTAATTAACATCCTAGTGGATTGACAGCGGACTGTCTCTGTCAGGGCTTAGAGCTGTTACTGCCTTTCAGGTCGTGAAGAAATGACAGTACGTGTTGCACAGGAGAGCCCACCCAGAACCCAGTGACACAGGTACTGTACAAATACGGAACTAAATTCTTCTCCAGACACTTAGTCCTGGCCTGCCGATAGCACACCTTAATTTAATATAGATATTAAAACCTCAACATTTCACTGCCAGATATCTGAAAATACGCAGACATTTCCCCTGTAACGCTTGGGAAACAAAATGCTGCCAAACCCGATAATCCCTACTCACTCCTCAGGGTAAAACTGACACACTGACACTACACCCAGTGTTACACCCAGTTCACCAGACTGAAAACTAGCAATAATTATCCATACTCTTCACACAGGTTTCCATTTGCTTACAAGGGATCAGAGTGTTTTGTTATATAATATATTACAGTGTAAGCAACCTTATTTCAAACATATCCAGCTGACACACTTCTGCCTCATTCGCTTCACCAACAGGTAGAGTTGGCTAAAGTGATTTGCAGGTAAAACCTTCTGAGAACCAAAGTAAGTTTTTCAGTGGTAATATTTTCATTTAAAAAATACTTTCTTGTGGATCAAGGATTTGTGTCATTTTAGCAAAATATTTCAAATGAAAAGAAATTCTATGCTGATACAAATCAGAGAATAATTTAGGTTTTCAGTTTCTGCGATTATTTTTCTTTCGTTGCCCTTCCTTTTTATCATTATAAAGGGGGATTGAGATAAGAAATAAAAATGAGACACAAGGAACGACAGTCTCAGGAGAAAAAAACCAGAACATTTCAGCCCCATTCAAAAACCATCTAAATGAAAATATTGCATCTCTCTCTAATTCTAAAACAAAAGTTTTCAATTCAGTCCGTCAAAGAATCAAGGAAAAAGCATGACAAATTTTGAATTTTTTTTCATAGTGCTCATATTTCTTTTTCCACAACAGCTCAACCTTTTTCAGGAGGGCCTATTAAGAGCTTCATTTCTGTTTTAGTATCTGAATAAACTAATGCCATGCCTTTACCTCCTCCAAATGTACTCACATGTGAGTCACATACAAAATGTGCTTATAGAGGACATATAAAACTTTTGTAAGAAATGAATGGTTGATGTTAGTCCTGGAGTCACTCCGTTTTGGTTCAATACCAACTCTCCTTCAGAAACACAGTAATTGCTTCAGAAACACGGATTCACCTCAGAGTGGATTCCTAGGCAACTCGAAGATGGGTCTGTCCCAAACAGGCTAAAGCATTTGCAGAGTTGGTTGGGTTTACTGTAGCAGGACAGGAGTGAATGCACACATCTTTGGTCAGACCACTTTGGTCACGCTTATGTTCTTACCCTCCTGACTCCTATCATAGCAGCAGAGTCTATACAATTCCGTGTGAAGCTTTACATCATGATTCACGAGACGTCCATGAGCTGCCACTTTCTGAGGAAAACTGGCCACTGTAGACAACTGGTTCCTGAACATGAGGGGATTAGTCTGAAAAGGTGCAAGTAGCTCTAAACAGCTTCCAGGAAGTCTGGGCTGTTTAGAAACCACGATCCTCAAGCCCAGGCGTAAAGAAAAGTATGTCCCTTCCATACCTTACACAGACGACCCTTCACAGCCTGCTGCCATTCCCCACCAGCTAGTCTAGATGAAGGTTGGCAAACAAAACCCAACTTATAGTACACCAGCCCAGCTCTTGGCTTATACAATAAATGTAGGAAACGTAGGAATGTTTCTCTTTATGGGAAAGAGAAAGGGTTATAGTTTGATCAGTGGAGCAGCAAAGGGTTGTCTCCCTAAGAACAAGGGGGAAGAAGGAAGGGAACTATGTATCCAAATGGATGGTACACAGGCACCAGAGTGGAGCAGTTTATTTTGAAGATACAAGAAATGCTTTCAACTGTATTTTGCTGTAGTAAAAAAACCAAACAACCCCAAACCAAAAAACCACACAGGCAAAACCATTAAGTTGAACAGAAAATTAATTCCCCAAATAATGAACTCCAAAGCAGCAGTGAGCTCAGCAGCAGTGAACCGATATACAGGATTTCATCCATAGGAAGAATGATTATGATCTTTCTTAAGAAACTGCAAAAGACTTACAACCTCTAAGTTAGCAACTTACTCAACTCTGGCTGCCAGGGAAAACAGCAGCAACAGCTTTTAACATTTTCATCTGTAGACAGACTGTGATTCAGGGGAGGAAGGCAAAAGCAGCAACCAGCAAACCTTCATGCTCATCTGCTCTATTTCCATTTTACGTTATTATTCCTTCTTTATATTGCAGTGTGCGTGCAACCTCGTTCCCCGGGAATATGAAACCTGCAGCCACTATTTCTTAAAAGGCAAGTTTCTGAACAGTCTAATCTCACTTCCCTTCTTCGTGGATATTATCTACATATCTCTAGGTCTTGCCTATCTGCCTGAAACCTCAACTGTACTCTTTAAAACAACAGGCTTTGTCACAGAGTTGTGAGTTTACCAGAACTTTCTGCTTCCCTTGAGAATCTCCTGGCTCTCTGGACAACTGGCCATTGTACAAGTCCAAACCCAGCAATCCCTAAATTGTTAAGAGGAACTTCTTGTGGCTGGTGACACTAATATTGAAAAGTAAATGCTAGTGGTCTGCTTCATACTGCAATCCACAAATCCCCCACCTTCCCTCGGAAATTTGTTCCTTCCTGTATAAGCCTGAAGCTCGGAACAGCCAATGATACAGCAGAGGAGCAGAGATGCGTATCTAGTCTATCCAGGTCTTAAATAACAAGATCTAAACTAGACGTGTTTTGAACTAAAGCTTAACGATTGTAGCAGCAGCAAACAGCTAGCTGTTTTATCCTTTCTTCCTCAGACACTTTTTTGACACCCCTGAGCAAAAGGATTCAGTTGTCCCGTTCTGCAGGTGGAGAAACTGGAGTGCATTGAAAAGCACGTGTCCTGCCCCTGACCAAGTGACAAACCAGGAGTTAAACTGAGATCAGCGTCGCGTGTCCTGGGCTCCAGCCTGATCTGCCATCTCGGGCAGACTGCACTTACATACCAGAGCAATGTCAAAGTACGTTTAATCCAGTAAATCCTTTTGGGGTGGCACTATGGTAGTGCACTTGCGGGAGCCCACAGGACTGATCAGTGCTTCCTGAAGGAAGCTTTTTTTTATGATGCAGCTCCCCAGGAATGCATTTCCATGAGAAATCGATTTGAATGCTTTCCAAGGATGTGTGACACTGCCTGGCTATACACATTTCAGCATGGCCCCTTCGCTGTCATCTTCTAAATCAATTTCTTTCACTTAGTGCCAATGCAGCATATTAGTTTTTAAGTTGCCTTCTCACTGAATAAGATATGGCAAACCTGTGAATTTTATTGGGTGTAAGAAAGCTTTGAGAGGGAGAACAGTAGAGAGAAATATCAAAGCTAGACTTCAGACCATATATTGCTTTTTATTTCAACAGCAGGGGGGAAAAAGTCATTCTTTATCTTGTAATGCAATTCATGGCTCTTTCCATAAAGCATTGATAATGCAATTCATGAATTTGGCGTTGGTAGTCTTCACCATTTTCTTTGTATATATTCTGCTAGTATGAGCCTGTCCACACATTAAAAAGTGTCCTGCCCTAAATATGTCAGCACAAGAGCAAACCTGAAGCAGTTGCATGGGACAGGGATGTTTTTGCAAGTGGAAATTACCTAATGTTAGCAGATGTAAAGCTGGCCAGAACCTCAAGGAGATGAGTTCAGAGTTCTGTGGTAGCTTTTTAATTCCATGTTTTCTTCTTATAAAACCTCAGTTTTCAAGAAAAAAGTGACTACTCCAATAGTTTCTTTTCTAGCCCCAAAGGTTGCATGGCCACTAAGGTTGCACGGCTTTTGTTACAGAAATTAGATTTTGAGACAACAAGCAAAAATAAAGATGTTAACCAATAGAACATTCCCAAAGCACTTTATGGAGAAGGCCAAAATCATTGCTCTCCTTTTGAAACAGCCAGGTACAGAAGCTGAAGTACAACAAAATGAGTCACTCATGGCAGTCTAACAGCTAAGGCAGACCCCACACGTCAGTGCTGTGCCCACTAGCCTAAGGTCATATTCTTGGGAGGTCTAAAATTGCCATTAGAAAAAAAAAAATTAGCAAGCATCAGATTTATACTCCTGATACAGGAAAGGGAAATTAAGATAATATTAACCTATAGAGCACTTGAGTGAAGTAGCTTATCACCATAAAGTCAGCTTGCTGTAGAACTGTGTAGTATAAAATAGTCCTACAGAAAATGGCATGCCCAAAACTACATGCCTTCAGCCCTGCAAGTTTAACTGATTGTAATTCCTAAAATAAAATACGTAGGTTTGATTTTCAAAGGGCAGAAGATATTCAGGCATATATTTCTAATCAAGTTTCAACGGGAAGAGTTTGACCCATTTCTGCTTTGATTTTACTTTAAATAAGAACTGCATTTCACATTTGGTGTGAACAGGCTTGACTCTGATCCAAAAGTCAGCCTTGTGATATTCCAAGCACATACAACTCTAGAGGCCTATAAATGTCATTTGATGACAATTTTCCTGCTTATGTGGCAAACAAGAATTTTAACACAGGGAGGGAAATGTTTATGCTGCGCTGCCTTCTTTGCTGACCAGTGACTCGTAGCTGATGTGGGGCTGATATTAGCTGCAGCAGATCATAATCTAAACTTTTATATTTTTAAATGCTTTCAAAATGCACAATGGTGTGTAAATGCCAAATAACGTTGTTTTATTTTAACAGCACTTAGCACTATTCACGCACAACTGAATCAATCTATAATCATTTGGACATAAGAGTACTCTGTACTGTAAGAAACAAAAGGAAGCAGTTAAACATCAGTTTTCACAATAATTAATATTACCTAATTTCTAGCTAATTCCAGAAGACTAGCTTGCCTCTCTCTTGTAACGACAATTCATGCCTGACAGAAAAACAAAATGCTCTCTAACACAGAAGTATTGAGATAATGTACTGTAACAAAAATACTGTAATATTTAATGACATGTATTCAAGGCTTACCTTTATTTGCCATTATTATCATGAGCATATATCCAATATCCATACAGTGTTCCTAAGCACTGCATTTGCTGTATAGTGTGTATTAAACTTGAGCTGTTCATAATGGATCAACTAAATTTTATAGGACATAAAACAACCCCCAAAGAAAAAAGTGTTTTGGGAGAGGAAACTTCCTTATCTTCTCAAGTCACCTACATTCACTGCAACAGTGCCTACAAAGCACTGCCATCAGGTACCAGTTATAGTGCTGATGCAGATTTAAGTACGCCATTGTGTTTGCAACTGTCTGTGCTATGTTACCTGCTGTTCTGCACTTTTCCCTATGTTGCATCACCTTCTTGTTCACCTGCTGCACGCTGCCAGGGTCCTAGAGCATGAGCTGTTGGAGGAGGAGAATGCTTTTGCCCTGCTTGACTGCACGGCACCAGCTGCTTTGAAACCCTAGTGCCTGCTGAGGCTCCTCGAGAGGCTGCAGCACCCACAGAGTGTAGATAGCAACAGCACTGCCACCTCACATCTTGGTACCAAGAACAGCTTGAATCAAATCCCTGAAGCGCAACAGGGCTGCTCTGTGAACACCGATTAACAGACCTGCAGGATCTTTGTTTTGATTTCACCTATGAGGCCTCCAGACTGAGGGAATTAGCAGCAGGCTTTAGCAATTCATGAAGCATCAATGTAAAGCTCTTCTTTAGAGTCTCGCAATCATGACAAGCTAAGGTACTCTGAATTATACATGTACTACTAACTATACAGGGACCATAACAGACCAACTAGACCAGTTCTTCCCACTTCAATATTAGCATTCACTTTTTTCTTTATTAAGCTCACATTTTCTAAGTCTCATAGAAGACTAAGGCACACAATTTATATATATATTGGGGTTTTGGTTTTTTTTTCCTACCCAATTTAGCTCACTGCTAAGCTGTAACCTTCAAGCCAGATCTGAGCCCTGCAGCCCAGGTTCTGAAGGCATCTGGTTTGTGACCAGTTCCATACTGTATTTATCTGAGCTACACAAAGTATACACATACTTAAAAGGGAAGAGAAACCAGCTCAAAATTTTACATTCTGAGCCAGCATGGGTGTGTCTGCTGTACAGCGCTGGGCCATGTAGATGTACCCTAGGGGAAGTTACCTGCAAAGTTAGTGCTATTGATATATGAGAAGGTTTCCTGCTCCTACAGACAGCTTGTCTCAAGAATTCTCCCTGTTGCAACAGACTCACAATTTAAAGAGAAAAGGCACTAAATAATTTCTGAAGGTGATACTTATGAAGTGAAACCATTTTTCATGGTAGAGCCCCAAACAAAGGATTATCTCTCAATAAATCTATCATGCATGACAGCTGTGCTCCCATGTGGTCAACCCCACTGTAAACAAACAAAAGGCTCTTTTAATGATTCACCATTTCCTTGAGGGGAGGAGGAAGAAAGCATCTATTTTTCCTGAAAGGTACGTAGACAGACCTACTTTGATGAGAGATTTACATTAAAAGGATATTTTCCTTATGCATGGACACAGCTTGTTTCCAACATCCTCTTTCTGTTAGGGAGTGGCAGGGAATACCCTACCTAAATCAAGTGCTCCTAAGTTGTGGGGCATAAACCACTGATAGTCCTTAAGTTTAAAGCCAAAGAGTAACAACATTCCTCAGCAGTCTGAGAGATCTGTTAGTCTAAAACTTTGGAGAGTCATTAAAAAAAACAAAAGCAGCAATTTCCCACCTCAACTTCAATGAGGAGGACTTGAAACCAGCTTTCCCCCTTCCATTGTGACTTACTGGTGGACAAAAGCACATATACGTTATTTCACAGTCAAAGCAAGAACCTCACAGAGAAGCCCGAAGTGGATAGAATTAAACTCTTTCCACTCCTCTAAACAAGTACCCAATTTGTGTCCTGCTTTTGCCTGAAGAAAGACACTTGGGGCCTTGTTTTCTCCTTGTTTACCACTTGACCATTGGACAAGGCTTCACCATTCACGCTGCAAAGCACACTCCAATTAGGGGCTTTTCAGTGGCTCAGAGCTGTGCCTTCACAACTGTCTGTTTGGCCCTGTGCATTTGGGGTGAGATAGATGCACTAAGAAAGCCACTCTGTGGCTTTATACAGCTCTGAGTCTCCCTGACATCATGAGAGAGCAGCAGAAAAAAATGCTGGAGCTGGAAGCCAGGATGTGGTGCTGAAGATGAGTCCAAAACCATGAGCCCGCTCAGTCTTCCAGTGAGGAATTTGAGACAGTATAAAAAGAGGCTCACAGGGACCTTTCATCACCTTAGCTGGAACAATACTGACAAACAGCTTGTGACACGCAGGACTTTACAATTGAACTTCAAGTTGCTTGCATGAGCGTACCGGTAACAACAGTTTTGGAGAAGACGTGTATCCGAGGAGACCTCATTATATGCTACATCCCAAGGACTCGGCTCAAAAGGGCTGAGGTGGGGAGCCTGTGATCAGCTTTAATTGAGCAACTCCTTCATGTTAACCTCTTTAACAAGGTCTCCCAAATTTTCTCTCCAAGTTCCTGTGCAACAGAGTCACCTGAGTTAGAGCTCACATGCACTGCTGTCTCCCAGTAATGAGCATTCATTCATAACAGATTGGAAAGCACTTGGGGATTCAGAATTTGATGGTCCATTCTATCACACCGCTTCCCCATTACTCCTACACCAAAGTCAACCATGGTCACGCTAGCATACAAGGGGGACAATGCAGTGGAGAATGGGGTCCATAAAGCACTACAGATGGTATTTTCTGAACTGAGCTGGGCTTTGTCATGTGGAAATATACTTGCATCTAAATATACAGTTTTCAGCATTTATTACAGCTGAAAAAACATATGCATTACTGCTAAAAAATCATCCATTCCAGTCTAACAGGTCCCACTGGTGAATAATGCCATACACAAGTTGCACTGCTGAAGATAAATGAGCTAGGTTACCTAGGTAATATCTCTTCCATCTGAGTAAAGGGTGCTAAACAGTGTATGAATATGTGTAAAGCCAAGTGACAGAAGTACATACTTATTTTCGAAAAAGGAAAAAGTAATAGAATAATGTTATACCTAGGCTTTCTAACACAGCTCAAATTAAGGGTGGAATTTCACTCTATCATTATTTCCATTATAGACTTTTATTTGGAAAGGTTAAGAACTCTGCTATTAAAACGCACTCTTGGATGAAATTTCACAGGTAGAGCATTCCAGCATGAAAAAAAATCAGCATTGTATATCGGGAAGAGGAACTGTTTGTAATTTTTACATCAGAATTCAACACAAAACAATTCTCAAACTTTTCCATTTCTTTCAACTAAAGTGTCAGATGTCTGTGTTCATAATAAAGCTCTTAATGAATGAGCTATCAGCATCTAATGAAGTACACACCAGGGCAGACATTGCAATTACCACACACATTAAAAAAAAATTCTCTCTCCTCCACTGCATATATTGTTTCATTCCTCCAAATTTCAGGAGGCATGATGAAAAATAAAAAACCCAGAAGATATGAAGATACGTTCTCTGGCCTGTGGATCAAGATTATGGCATCTGTTGCCTTCTCCCCTGACAGAACATGGGCACTTGGGAAAGTTTGAAGTGTGCTGCACCTAGTCTATTTAAAGCTGGGTACCTTCTCTTACTTCTCTCTTAGCCCAAGGACATTGCTACAGCTTCAGACTTCACATAGGTGTTCAAACCCTAACATAAAGACAGCAACCATTGGACTGACAGACATAGCAAATCCCAGTCTGCACAGCACTGGGTGCTCAGCAGAGCTGCAGGGTGCTGACACCTGTAGAGAAAGTGCCCAGCATATAGAGGTGGTGTGAAGTGTAGGGAGCTGCCTGGAAAGTTTGTTTCCAAATATTGGATCAGCTTTAAAAGATGACCTTTGTGATTCAAACTTGTACACTGTTGTCTTTTTAGTTAAACAATGGAAAGTATTATTAAATACTTCTACTATGTCTTAAGATTAAAAATCTTATCGTCTGCTTATACTGCTATATTCCAAGCTATTCAAGTGAGAGCAATAAAGACAAATTTCATTTCAGCAGGATCCCTTTAATTAGTCTGCAATGAGCTTTGCCCTGTTAGAGGTTTATAGCAAATTCTGTGGAAAATGCTCTATGCAATTCTATTTAGTCTTACTCCATCCCATACAAATACCCCATAAAATATTTTTAAAACCTACCATTATAGGAACGTGCTGTTCAACGAGTCATAATACTGAGCTGGCAGCACTCTCACTTGGGAGAAACACTGCCCAAACCACTACCACTTACAATTTACAGAGGAAGGAAAAGGCATATCTCCATCAGGAAGGTGCAATGTGTTAACTTAATGTGAGCTCATTCAGCTGATGCCATTTGACCAGTCCTGCAGGCTGCAATAGGTCCTGATGCCCAGCTTGTTTGTATAGTATTCAAAGTCCAAATAGCACACCAGCAGCCCCTTGTAGGTGCGGGAAACAAGAGCAGGAGAGGTGAAATGGTATGACAGAGGTACCCAGCCCATTTTTGTGGTAGAGCCTGGAATTGCAGGTCTAGTAGCCCAATCACCAAGTTGAGTTTTCTCTAATAAAAGGCTTCTGCGAGAGTGGGAGGAGGAGCAAAACCAAGGCTGAGCTCCTGAAACTAAGGATGCTTCATGTTATGGCCATTGATCTGGGTACACGCTGGTTTAGCCTCCAGCCTAACAATAAGTGGCATGGGATCTGTTATGTGCATTGGTGGTAAGCTAATATCATGTGGACAGTGAAGAACAGCAAAGGCTGCAGAAGGAAAGAGAAGGGTAAGACTTTCAAAAAGCAATGCATATAAAATTCGGGCCACTTACCTCAAAATGTAAATGCAGGTTTTAAAATCTCCCCAACAGACAATCTCTGCTCCGTGAAAAGCAAAGTGACTGTTAAGCCTCACAGCAGTTATTTAATTTTCTCCCACCCTCATCTTAAACAAAAGCAGTAAGAAAAAAAGTGCCAATTCATAAAGTCTAAATTCTCAAGCTACTGTGTCATGCCAAAATCTGCTTTGTGTTCCCAGACAGGAAGGCCCCAGACTCCAGTGGGAACAACACATAAGCATCTGAGGACAGATTTTGACTCCACAGATACACATTTGCCTCAAAGCAGAAATACTTAGTTCTCAACTTTTATGGTTGGTTGAAGTGGTGTCTCTCTAGCACTCAAGAGGAATTGGGAGTGACTGTAAGCGTATTTGGATCTTACCTTCTAAAAATAAACTCCTTTCTCTATGCATCCCAACGCTCAGCACAGAGATAATAATAAGCCATTC
Organism: Pandion haliaetus; assembly: GCA_013401275.1. Classification (NCBI taxonomy): domain Eukaryota; kingdom Metazoa; phylum Chordata; class Aves; order Accipitriformes; family Pandionidae; genus Pandion; species Pandion haliaetus. The sequence continues at coordinate 91,281 of VYZV01004673.1, read as the reverse complement.
TTAGAAACAGCGCTGTATGACGAGCTACACCAAGCGACTTAGCACAAAAGAGTGCCTAAATATTACAGCCTGGGTACATAAAAAAGAAATTGCAACAGGGGAAAAAAGGATGGGAAAGGTGATGCCAAGTGCTTTACAAAAGCTGTTTATTCTTACTTGCAAGATGAGATAACCAACTGCTTGACATCCAGATGCCGATGTCCACCAAAATCATAAGAATCAAAATATATCATCTGGCTTTCTGCCAGCCACCTGAAAATAAATTTGTATAAAATCAGGACACAACTGGAAATCTACTCCATGATGCCAAAGTACAGCAATAATTTGGAAACAGAGATAAACAAACAAACCTGGGTCCAAGAATGACGCCCTTGAGGATGCATGAATTTGTCACTGTAGAAACAGAAGCAGGTAGCCCAAACAAACTTGGAGAGAAGTGTCTATCCAGGAGGAAAACCAAAGCAAAGCTGTGCCTGTGGTTCCAAGGCAGGAGGGAAAGGGGCAATACTTTGCTTCACTGTTGACAGCAAGTGCAGTTGTTTTTCTAAGCACTTGCAGACCAGGCTTTCAGCTTGAAACTGAGAAGCATGTCCATCAAGTCTTTTTTACTCCTGAAGGCCACTGCTGCTGCACAGGCTGAAGGGACAGCGGACGGGTTAAAGTGAGCACAAGAGAAGGACTGAGAGGCAGGTGTTAGTTGTGTTTTAAGGGAGTACCATGGAGTTTCTCACTTGTCAGAAATTAGTTTACAGAAAAGGCAACATCCACACCTTCCTGTCCCCTTTCAAAGAAGAGCTGCAGAAAATTTTAGATGTAAAAATTATGCTCCTGCTTCTTAATAAAACACTAATAAGGGAAGTAGAAGTTTTATTATTGAAATCTTTCCACTTTCTTTAAGTTTTCTGACAGTCCCACCTATGCCTTCTCTATTTAACACCGAGCTTTCTCAAGGATGTGGTTCCTGTATTTCAAAATCCTGTGTCACTCCACCTTTCCGACCCTAAATGCAGGTCCTGAAAAAGTCCTTTAAAGACCAGGCTAGATGTTGTCCACTCCATCCTAGAGGATGAAGACTTGTCAGCACTGATTCTGGGTAGAAGACCACTTTAACAAAATGACTTCAGTGATACAAAAAAAGTATTTAAGGCTATCAACACTGAGGTGAAAACTGAAGCTGCCCAACTTCAGCAGAACTACTCTCCTGAAAAGCATGAGGACTAGTCACACAGTAACATTCAAAAGATCCCACCTGTGATACTCCCTGTCCCAAAGAGCCAGCTACATGACAACTCTTACTCCTTCACATGTGCTACAATCCTTATCACATGTTGGTGAACTGAATTTTTTCATCATCTGAATATAACACAGTGTTTTTGAATATGCATATGTAGATGGTACACTAAGTCATTGCCAATAAACGGCAGTAAAGAAAATGGCTTGGCAGGAGCTACTGCCTTTAAAGGATAGCTTAAAAAGATATTTATCTGCATCATTGTTCCTCAACAGTCATAGAACAAGCAAAAAGACATAACACAACCAACCAGCCAGATTTAAAGTCCTCTCTCAAAATGTTGCTGTTTTTTAACACTACTATACTGTGAAGGTTGACAGGGAGATAACAAAAGTAGTTGTAGCAAAATCTAATCCAAAAGGAAGCTGATTAATGAAATATATTGTGGGTCACTTGAAGAATGGCAATGACTGGCTTTGACAGGAAAGATCTCAGAGAGAATTCAAGCTGTCTTATTTAAAGGCACAACCACATTGTAAATCACCTACCTGAAAGTAGTGACAAGCATTTGGCCTTAAGCCATCGCAGGAGAACTACATTACAGCTCTTGTGAAAAGCACAAAATTCATTGCAAAACTCCTAACTCTGGAACAAATAGTTTTTTAAGCCATAGCCCATTCAAAATTATCTTTTCAATTACTTTGGACTCTCTTCAAAAGAATTTTAGACTTAAGCTTTTCATGCCCAAAATTTTGAGTAGAATCAAACGGAGTTCTCTGTCCCACCATAAATCTTCTGGAACCACAGATTTCAAAGGAAAAATTCTGCAGCTTTATTACTAATCTGTCAGAACCATAGTGCCCAATACAAATGATCCTCCTTTTTATAAGAGCTACAGTTTGTTCTCCATCAAAGGAGGAAAATACCATCTTTTATGAATCTGTTTTCTCTTATGCTATTGTTAGTACTCTGCTAAATCATAATAAATACAAATACCAAGGATGTTTACAATCTTTTGCAAGTGACAGTTTTTTCAAAGTAGTGCTGAATGTATCTCCATTTTTTTTAAATACCTTCCTCCTCCTTACCTTCCTCCACCTAAAAAAAAAGAATAATCAATACCTAGCAAAATGGAAGGGAGATTGTCAAAAACTTAATGTCATGACCACAAACAGTGCAATATAACTAAGAAAGTCACTGAATGGTTTGGTAGCGCAAAGCTGAAGCAATTTTTTTCAAGATATGATACCTAAAGTCAAGCTGATATTCAGAAACACCTTTGCATACTATTTTCTGTGGAATTTCTGGAAATCTACACTCTTGAAATTAGCAGGAGCTTTCAGGATATCAGGATTTTTGAAGATTGAGGAAAATCAGTTAGCTGCCTAAAGATTTACTTAGTAACTTAAGTGTAGACACCCATCCTGCAAGACTGATTCAGTGCTGCAAAAGTGAATAACTCAAGAACCTAGAGTGCCTTAAAAACCCCAGTATTTCCCAAGCACACCGAGGCAGGCTGCATGGCTGTAAACCAGCTGTGTTATCTCAAAGAGTATAACGAAGCAGTTTATAAACATTGTCCTTTTAATGGCAACCTCTATGAGCAGCATTTAAAATGATTATATATGCCAAAAAATCTAGATAAAACCTTGCAAGCACAAAGGTGCTAGATCTTTGTCTGTAAGATGATGTATACAACACTAGCACCAACCACAAAGCCTTCCACTGCTTTCAGGCATATAAACACATAGTGAGGGACAATGTCTGTTTGGGCACAAAGACAAAATGTGAGAAGAACCACCATGCCATGCAGGTAATTGGTTTAGGGCTAGACAGGAGGAACTGAACAGAGAGGTGTGGTGGTCATGGTAAAGCTACTCCAGTGCTTCTTTCTCAAGGTTCCAGCCCTTCACAGCCATGATATTGAGGCAAAGACTGCAGTCATTTTGGATACCTGACAGGTGAGTGCCAAGGACACACGATGGCAAACGATAGATTTAGGAAGAGAATATAAGCACCTGGAGTTCCTGCCTAGTGGTCTATCTGTCTCTTAGGCATTTACCATGCATAGATGCAATTTTATTTCACATTAAGATTGCACTTCAGCTTGCTTTTTAAGTGATGTAACTATTTACCTGCTTGCACGACTGAAAAGAACTTCCCAACCTAACGCCAGAGAGTAAAATCAACTCGAGGCATGATAAAAAAAACACAGCTCCAGAATCACATATAATGGAGGCAAAATTACTTCCTCAAGGTTCTCTACAAGGTCATGTCAGAGCTGGATTTAAAAGTCAGGTGGCTTTTGCAGCAGGTCGCTCTACGTACTTCCCAGTGTTTCTCTACAAGTAACTGTGTCCCTGGGTGAGTACAAGGTGGTTTCAGAACCAGCAATCCTAAGCAAACAGCAGGGCTGCAAGCTATTGAAAACACTGCTGCAACCTAAAGCAATGTCTTGGGCCCCAGTTTATATCCATCCACACTGCAATAATTGACTGGATTTGAAGACCATTCATTGCCATCATTTTCCCCAAAGAAGCCTTCAGTGTGGGTGGAGAACTCAGCTGGGAGCTATGCAGGTGCTCCTGCCCCCACCTCATGCTCAGTCTTACACCAGCCACATGCTGTCAGCTTCTGACATATATGCCAGGGTGTATGTATGGACTTGAAATCTCATACGTAGCTGCAACGTGCATGTCCAGCCACAGAATAAGAAATGAGCCATTGTGTGTAAAGCTTTTATTCTGTCAAGGTAAACCAGCACTGAAGGAATATTGTGCATTACTGAGCTAAAACAAAGGACAGCCCTTCCCTAAGGCTCACTTTCTTGAAATACATACAAGCAAATAAGTTTGTACTGTGTTTTACAGTGGTTTGTCTGGGAAAAGAATGGTTGCTGTGGAAATGATCAGCAGAGTAAGGGAATACCAGTTCAATAAAACACAAACACAGAGCTGGACCATGTTACTTTGCAAATGATGGGGGGAAGGGAGAGCAAGAGAGGAGCTCACAAGATGTGTCTACTTCAGTCACACATGTGAAGTTGTCAGATCTCCTGTTAAATGGGTGTTTAAGGTGCGGGGAGAAGAGCAAAATAAAAAGCCTAGTCATCTTACCATGAAGCTCCTGTGATGTTTGGCACTGCTCACTCAAAATGGTGCAGTATCCCAGTAAGTACAGTCACCAACTGGACAATCAATTGGAGCGGCCTCTGTGATATCAAAGAGACAACTTGGTGTAATAAAGAGCAATGTTTGTAAATTTGTGTGCAACTGCATATGCTTACTGACTTTCTAACAAACCATTGGCAGCAAGTAGCTCTCATCGTTGTGTGCAAGTTGACAACCAGGTTATCTTTCTGTGCTGTGATCTTAACTATGTCATTTGTCACATCGCTAAAAGATGTACAGTAGTAAAAAGAGCAGATGTCTTTGGACAGCTGCAACATCATTAGTGGCACAGATTTCTTTTGTGTGATGCTCTTGTGTATTGTTACTGCCTCAGGTTAACAGAAAAGGAATCTAACACTCATACAGCTACATTTGGGTACTGATATAAGGGAAGGTCTATTTATTTTAGGTAATTAAAAGAATTTCTTTATACGCATGTGAAAGCAGCAGAAAAACACTATTTGAGAAGGTCGCATATCAAGTAACAGATGCAAACCTCCATCCAATTACTTGTAACATACCTATGCCCTGGTGCTGTGGAGAGAGAATTTAACGTACTCACACTTGAAAATATAAAGCAATTTTTTTGTGTAGCTCCTGTAACGTGACTTTTTCACCTCATGTCTGCTGAGGAAGGGCAATGCCAGTCCCCAGCCCCTGGTGAAAACAGATGAGCATTGAACTACAGCCAAGAGCTAGTACAGATATCCAGATATTCTGCTCTTCCCATAACGAGATCTCCATTTCCATGTAAACACCACAAGAATTCCTTATTGCCTGATCAAGAAACGCAGCCAGTAGTGGGAGGCTAGAGGTGCCCATGGCCTCTCGTCACCTGCTAGTGCTCCAGAGCTGGAGAGCCTGAGATGTGCACAGAGACTGAAACAGCTCCTGGACCCTTTAGAGCACATCTCTGCACTAAGGGACATGCAGGTCAGATAAACACCACCACTTGTGTGCCTCAGTCTATCTGCGGGAGCCTTCTATCTAGGCACAGGATGAAGACAAGCTGTCAAACATATTTATAGCTAAATATTTGTAAATCAAGATGACAGAGAATGTAAAGAAATGAAATACATTGAAAACAACACCCTCCTTCTCCAGGGCTGCCCTGCTTCCTCCCTGCCTTGGAAAGAAACAAGTCCAATCTGAAAACATTTCAAACTGGAAACAGGCCTGAAGTAAAAATTTCATCAGAACACCACATCTAGACTAAACACCTTAGCTCTAAAGCAGCCAGTTATTAATCTCTACACCCAGATCCCCACTTCTACAAAATTCCAAAATTTGGATTTGATGTAAAGCAGAGAAAAGTTCAGTACAGGAGCTTGGATCTAAAACCAGGAACCCATCTAGAGACTTGATCCTTGTGCTTTTGAAGATTGAGCGAGACACCTGAGTTCAGTGGTAACAGAGTAATGGTATCCTCTTCCACTTTGTTCTTTTTCTCCATTTCATCTTTCAAACTTTACCTAGTAAGTCTTGAATTATAAAACAGAGAAGAAATTCTCCTTCATGTTAACACCTAGTTAAATACTACTTATTGTAATTGCTTGGCAGTAGACCAAAGTATCTCCTTTAATGTCATAATTTATGCTAATAACTACTATGCTAGCTGTTGTCATTCAATATCCAAACACCACTTCAGGTATGTGAGATGGTTCAAGTAACTTAACACAGTCTCAGCAGCCCTGCAGAGACCCTCTCAAGCATTGCATTCTCTACCCTGAATAGTCACCGGCTAATATCTAGGGTTGCCAAGCTGAAGGGAACAGCCTTGCTCTTCCAGTGTAAGCACATACTCAGTAACCCTCGGTTTGCCAGGATCATGTTGTTTGTATGTACACTCACATCGTTTGTGCTCAGCCAACACATGCATATGGGTGAAGATCTGTGTCCATCAAGACCAAGATGATCAGCATTTGAGATGACCAGCAGTGCAGATCTTTCACATATCATACCACTATGTAGAGGAGGGCTCAACCCAGGGTATAGCTAAATTGTATTTTTTAGGCTTAACAGAGTCCAGGCTTGACTCAGGCTTTTTGTAAGATATGAGAGTTACATTCATGCTATCAACAGAGCTGGACTTCTGTATCTCATCAGATGCTGCATCCAAAATGTTGTAGGTCAGATAATCAAAAGACCAGATGATTAGTCCCTCAAAAACTTAAAGTAGCAACCAGGTTTCGAAACAGCTGTGCACATCTAGGAACAATAGAAACAGTTTGCTCCTGAGATTTCCTGGGAATTATATATTCTTAAACACTCTGACCTCTTCTAAATATTTGTCTTCCACTGCTTGTGTTGGAAACATAACCCCCAAACCCCAAGCAAACATACTTTAGTAAACGATGTCTGTGTTTAATGATTTAGATGGACATTATGACTGAGTGTAATGGAAATTCCAATTTTTTTTCTTGCTACAGAGCATTCATCCCAATTCGTCAACAAGGCACGACATAGTAGGCAGCCAAAGCGACTGGACTGCAGTGCTTCTAATTTTTCTTGGAATATACTAAATTCATTAATTAAGCATAGTGGGTTTCTCACCCACTTTGAATCAACTCCCTGCTCCTAGAATAAGCTGTTCTTTAGTGATTCCGAAGGCCCTCAAAAATATAAGAAACTTTTTTTGTAGGATCTAAAAGACATAAGAGTGCAGGCTGCCTCAAACCCAAAGTTGTATTCACACTTTTCTCAGACACTTTGTAAAAATTTCCACTTACTACTGTGTCATCAAGCAGTGATCCTATTTCTTGACTGACAAATAGGTGGCTTTGCCTGTGCAGATACATATTTTTGCAGCTGAAATGAAAATGCAAAATTAGTTGTTAAAAATAGCTCTGTCAAGAATGACTATATAAGTGTTAATACACATGAGAGCAGTCATCAGAAACCTGAGCCAGATACATGCATCAAGGGAAAGCCCCACAGTTTTCCACTGGCTGACTTTAGCGGGCTTTAAACTGGAACAACTTGTTTCTCCATGAGACACAATGGAATCTCTCCATGCAAAGGGCAATGAGCTGCTCGTTGCTGCATTTCTTTCCAATGCTTGTTGAAGCCTCTCTTTACTAGCCACTGATGCTACAGGGTCATAATTTTAATAGAAACAGATATTTACTCAACTATAGCACTTGTGCTTTCATGTCTGAGCATATTTCCTTTTCCTCTTTCCAGTCAATATTTCATTCTAAAACATGTTATTAACAAGAGCAGAAAATCTAGCAGGCACTCTTTTTTTTTTCTTTTTTTTTTTCTTTAATAATAGATGATATCTATTTCAAAAGATAAAGATATTTCCTTGCTCTGGGATGTGTTCTTTTCTTTCCAGATAAACCACTATTTTGCACATTACATTTGCTGCCTTCCAGAAACAGCAGATAACATTGAAGAGATTTAATTAATATGTACCACAGCATGACCTCAATGGATAGAACATCTACCCTAAAGGAGCAGAGCGGTAGGAGGTAATTAGAGCACACCATGACATTTATTACTAATGCTCTTCCATTGACATTTGCTGTTGACAGGCTACATATAAAGATTTCCTCTGTTTGCATTGACTTATAATGATATAGATCTTCCCACATACATGAGCAAGGAATGCTTTTGCTGTTTACAGTAAACTACACTGTAAGAGACAGGACAAAATCTTGGCCTTTTTAGAGCAACTAGCTAAACTCCCACCCATATTCTGGACCCAGATTTTTTCTCTACACAACGTACTGTGAAGGGCTGCTGGTATGAAATGCATCCTTTGAGAGGAGGAGAAATCCCATGTTCCTGTCTCTATTCTCTTCTGCTGTGTGGATTTAAGAAAACAGTAACCGATTAGTGTAAAATGGATAAACAGAGAGCAAAAGAATCAGCATCAAGGACCTCCCCTCTTCCAATGCCTCCCCAGGCCTAGAAAACCGCTCTGTTATTGGGTTGCATTGCAGAGGGGATCTCTCAGTATTTTACCAGCAGATAATGAAACAACCTCTTCAGCGTTTAAAACATATCTAAAAATCAGTAAAATCTGGCAAAAAAGCACAAAATAAAAGGAGGGCAAATTCCACTGATATCAGCAGAAGTATCTAGAATCACTGTAAGAAACCTGGTAAAATTTGACATATTTTATACGATACAAAACACTCAGTGGTAGAATGAAGCCGGAAGGATTTCTTTTATAAAAATCCTTTTCAACTGAGCTTAAGCAGCCTAATTAACTCGGCTAATTTCATTCAGAACTTTTTTTTTAAAAAGTACTCCAGTTCCTCCCCTTTCCTTTCCCTTCCCTTTCCCAGCACATTAAACTTTGCGATGCAAAAAAGCCTTTTTGTTTTAACAAACATGCTCTGTTTTGGAGTGGCCTGCTCTCATCAGGAGACAATTATACCTGTAGCTGTTGGAGGACAACTCTGTCACCCAACCAGAGACTGAAAATTTCAATTTGTTACAGTGAGTTATCAGGAAAGAAAAGTGGGTATTTGTAACACTGGAGACAGCGCAGGTCACGTATGTATTCAGAATACCTCAGAAACTACAGGAATTAATCACTACCGAGAACAGCATCTTGTGTATACAATGCCAGAGCCTATTCTTGTGAAATCTTCCACAGGCAGGAAGTGGTTTATGCTATTGGCTATTGGGAATGTAATGGGAGGCATTGCATACCCCTTAAATAATGTCCTGTCTCAGAATATCATCTATATGTGTTTCCAATTTTGTGGATAAAGAAGATTTAGCAGCCTCATTCCCTCATAATATTTATGTCCTGAGATGTAAATGAGAACATCCTGGATGTTCTGTTCCATTAATTTCCTAGCATCACACTGATTTCAAAAACGCACTAAGAGAAAGCAGCAAGGAGAGTACACACAAGTAATTAAAAATTAATTTAATTAATTGTAATTAAAAATTATTTACCAAGAGTGAAGAAAAGCAAACAAGTTCAGATAAAAATCAAAAGAAAGCTATGTTTCTGCTTAGGCACTTGCCACAGCTTTTCACATGATAGGCACAAAAATGCATTAGACTTCTTGGCACAGAGGAAACAACCGCTATGATTTGGCCAGAGTTTATTGTGCTAATCACATTAACCTCATTAGCACCCTGTGCACTTCTCACTGCCCACCCTGTAGTACTCTCCCACTGCAGCTTATCTTACACTCAGGCTACAGGCTTTGGGTCTGGGTTCCTTTTTGCTTGGGCTGGTTACACAAGACCTTACCCCCAGAGCAGAGAAATAACAAGTATAACAATGAACCAATTAAGATTAATTATACTTTTGGTTAAAATGAGAGAAAATTAACTACTGTGCCTGTAGTGCTATTTAAGAAGACTTTTGTGTTTGTTTTTAAAAACACAGATGATTCAAAAAACTGGAATCTCATTTCTTGGTACAGAAAAGAGTTGCCTACAACTCTTGCCCATTACCTGAAGCGACTGACTGCTAATGAAAGATGTCCAATAGACAGAGGGCTTTGGAGAGCTGGGCGACCTGGGAAATTCAGGTAATTGAATTAGAGAGGCTGAGTGAGGCTTATTATCCTGGGCACAGCCTTAGTCCAAAACTCGTTTGTCTCCAGCCAGGTCAGAAAAAAGGCAGAGTGAACTCAAGTTTGCTAGCACATATCCATGTCAATGTGCTTTCCTCATTTCCGATGAAAAATGGCTGCACACAGAGCTGCTTCTTTCCTGTAGCCAGGCATGACTGGTCAGTTGGCCACAGACTGTCAAAACAGTGCTTTAACATGCAAAAATGGTACTTAGGCATGATTAATCTCCTACATTTTTTCATACTTATTTGCACTGAAATATTTTGACAACAGGCTCTTGCAAGTCCAACATGGCACATGAAATATGGGCAGTTTCAAATGAAAACCTGTGCATTGCCAAAGGGTTAAATGCTATACAGTGGGTGGTTATGCAGACATTCTTAATTGTAAAACATTAAAGCACTCATTGATGTCATACTCCGAAATCACCAAAAATTCTGAGTGTATACATTTGCTGTTCAGCAACACAGCTATGGCAGTCAAAACCCAGCAAAACCAGATGTTTTCCCAGGTTTCTTAAAACAGTGTGTGAAGAATAGACTTGTTACCCCTCTCCCCCAGCTGATAGTATTTTTGAAGAACTTTGCTTTAACTATGTATTTGTAATCAGGACATGACGTAGCCCAACCTTAGGACTGTAAATATTTCTGTCTATGCACTGAACGGAGAGTGAGGTTTGTAGGGTCTAGCTGTTATAGCTGGAAAAATCACAGTTGTTTCCTGATACACAGTCCTCTCACCACATCTGGTCTGAAAAAATGGTCACACATGCACTTCCCAGGAGCTGCTGTAAGAGCTTGGCAATGTATTGTAATAGCACTCCAAGAAGAGAGACATCTTATTAATTATCATATTTGAGGAAAACATTGTAAGCCTTTGTAAATGTCTTTGATGGACTATTTTTCAATTCCTTCACTTACGTATCTATATAGAAACCTCTCGTCCCCAAATTTTAGCTCCTTTACTTTTTATTATGAATACATTTTATGATTCATATATAAAACTGCTACTGAAAGTAAAGAATTTGCAGAAAGTAGGAAATTATTTGAGAATTCCTAACTTGCTTTCTGTTTATAGGGATGCCCTCCATTTCTGTCAGAAAGATATGCAATGTTAAAAGACTTGGCAAAAGCCACATTTCCATGGGAATACTTGGTCAAGTCAGATCACCTGAAACTCTGAAGACAATATGTATAACTTACAGCATGTTAAACCCAAGCGGTTAATATCCTGTTTTCAAAAAAGAAGTAACTCCATGAATATGACACTACCACAGTTGTTTCTAGGGCAATCCATGTGGAAATGTAGATCAAATGCTGAGTGCTTTGGAAAAATTGAAAATGTAGTCCTACATCTGCTTCAGTGAAAATATTTTGAGATTCCATCTCTATGGTTTGTTACATTAGCCTTAAAAAAACCAAAACATGCCCACCCACCACACAAAATGTAATTTTATTCATTTGTCACAGGGGACCAAGTTGTGGATTTCCCTTCTAAATTAAGCAAACACTGTAGAAGCTGAGTGAAAGCAAACAAGATATAATTTCTTTCTTAACCAACTCTAAATGGTACAAAAAAAAAAAAATCCCAACAAAAAAGAATCCCCAAACCAAACCACAAAACAGACTCCACATTTGAGTTTTCCACATTCTTTGCCATCTTTCTCACTGAAGCCCTGCGTGGACCCTGGATATGCTCCTCTTGGAAATACAAAGCTAATGCTTGTTCTGAAAATTCAGAATCAAGCTGATTATAGGTGGCTTGTCACGGTTTGTCCTTGTATTAGATTTCAACTAAATTAAATTACACAGTGTTCTCCTTGCTGCCATGAGATGAATGGCAGGACGAAGATGAATGAACACAACTGCTGGAACTGATTGATCCCAACACGCAGGCAGGTTGATTAAAGTGTCCAGAAGCAAAATGAGGAATAGTATTCATCTGTAACTACTGGTTGGGTCTTCAATTAAATGCTGTTTTCACCAAATGCCAAGAAACAGTCTGATTCCTGTTGACTTGGCAAGAGCATGAGTGCATCACCCAAGCTGAAGCTTGATGAACTGCAATAAAGCTTATCTTTACATCAGTCCATCTATAGCTTTCTTTTCAATGGCTACTTATCTGCCCCAAACACTTGCTTGGAACAATTAAACTACCAAAAAGCATGTTAATAAAAGGCAAAGTTGAATTAGACACTTACTGATAGTCATACAAGTCACAAGTGAACAGACTGGAATTTGTACGCTGACTGTTCCATGTTTGCACAGCATTACTCCCTTAACTCCCATGGTAAAGTGGGCAAGTGTGAAAATACTCAGCCACACATTCCTGAATGGTTAGTTGCCTCTGGAAATAGTTCCTAGTCTGGAAACACTACTTCCTGGTGGTATGGAGGCAAGCATTGATTAACGAGAAAAAAATCAGATACCTTCTGCATGTTGTGGCAAGGGATGCTGTAAGCACTCTGAGCCAAAGACTGACAATTCAAATGCATCTTGATCCCCAGGCGGGTATACTCAGACTCTGACAGAGTGCAGAAAGATTGAGGTAATGTGTCTGAGCACATCTTCAAGGGGTCAGATATGTAAACCTCTACTCTGCCAAAAGCAGCATTTTCAGATGTAACCAAGGTCTTGGTGTGTTTTTAACCCAGGCATGATCCATTCCCAGATGTTATTACAAACTGTATCTGTTTCACCTTGTTAGCTACACATTTGGTTCATGTATTTCCAAAGCAGAGGCCGGATCCCAGCTGTCAGCCTGGAGTTTTAACTATTTTCTCTCAGCCATCTGTGTTTTCTTCTCTGCAGTGCTAACACTACTGTTTCTGGCACCATATTGGCTTCTGAACCTGTGTCCAACTTCAAACTGATATGTCCCTTTACTTTCAGGCCGGCAGCTCATTTGTCTTGTCTTGGCACACCATCCTGTTCTCTGAATAACCCTTCAAATGTAGTGCTATCTTCTCCCTGGATCTACGCATTGCACTAATGCTTGCAAAGTCACACAGAGCAAAGCCATCTGTGCAGGGCTTGAGCCTTCCCAAACCCCTCCAACACTAGATTTTGCTAGGTTTTGTTGACTTGGCTTGGGACCCACTTTCTGCATTTCCTCTCCCTTCTGAAATCTCTAGTAAAGCCAGTCTCAACTGCTCAGATCCGTGCTGCACCTGCAGAGGCAACCTCTTCGGCCAAGTTAAGAGAGACCTTTTCAAAACCTCAAATGCTTCAGAGGCTGTCTTTCTCTCTACTTGCATTTGCTCTCTGCAGTTAAGAGAGTAAAGTGTAGTTGAAGTGTTCTTCTCTTACCCCATGGACTTTCAATGTATTTTTGTCCTGGTAAGGCTTTCTAAGCACACTGTGTTTCCATGCATTGCTTCTGCTGCCACTATCATATGCTGTACAGAAATCACTGCATGCCAAATACTCCAAGAAAGAATTGCTTCAGCGCATGGCTCGTAAGTGCCTTACCCTGCATTGCGTAAGTGCATTCAGAAGACAACAACCGGCCCCAAAAAGCTCCTGGGAGAGTTTATAATGGAAAGATACAGTTCATTGCAAGACACCTTGTGACACGATCCACGGACTAACTCTGCAACACACAGAAGTAGCTATCCACCAGCTTTACCAGCTTTGTCCAAAGTGTGGATGCTCAAACCCCTCACCTCCCTGTGCCATTCCCCAGCAATTAGCCTTTGCAGCTCTTTGCTCATCTCATTAGTGCCTCCTAGCTACCTTCCCCTTCCTAACTCTGTACAAGGGGACTAGGTTCTCAGCTCAGGCTGAGTTTGACATGGCCAAGGGTTGTGGTGGCCCTTGGAAAGCTACTCTTAAGTGAAGCTCCAAGTCAGGAGAGGCTGGGGAAGCCAGCATCCAATGTCCTCCAGCATCTACCAACAGGCCAGCACCTTCCCACAACAGGGTAGCAAGAGCTCTAGGAAGCTAGTGTCATGGATATCCTCCCCACCAACCACATGTACAGCTCCCTTTCCCAACACATACCAGAAATAAGCTGAATGGATCTCAGGCACACAAGAATTTTTACATGTGGCTTAGTAGTTCTAGAAGGCTGATGGCCCCCCGACTTGCTCATCTTTGAGTTAGACAACTGAGATTTCTGGATTTAGCTAATGGAAACAGAGTATTTGATTGGAACAGATTGTACTGAAAACACTTTATACCCAAACACATTGTGATTTCTGTGTATCATGCACTATTAACACAAGATGCAATAATGTATCATAACCTCAACACTGAAGATACCATATGCATAGTAACAATGAAGCAAAACTTTTGGTTACAGTGGACTAAAAAAAACTACAAGAAAAAAAAGACATTCCAGTCTTGATGAAAGTCAATGTACTGGGTCTGAAACAGAACAGGAGTATAGTCCAATTTCCCACTTTGTGCAGGGGCACCTTCCTGTCCCTCCCATCTCATGCACCTGTAAGGCAGCATGCTGTCTGCTCATTTTCCAAACTCCAACTCTGCCTCCGCAAATAAAGAATTCACTCACAAAAAGAAAGAGGCGAATAAGCGTTTATTCACATGTATCAAGTCCGCTGATTTCCGTGCACACACTAATATGCTGTCTGATAAAATGAAACACAGCACTAACAAAAATTATGCATAAGTCAAACCACAGCATCTATTCAAAGCAACATTGCAGATGTTTCACCCCAGTTGGGGACTTTTTCCTGTATATGGCCAGTGTCAAGATGGGTATGGTCACAGGACTAAGGGCTGCAAGAAGCACGCCATAAAACATTAAAATCAACTCGTGAACACACTTTAATCAGCGGCAGTGCTGTCACCAAGGTCAGAGTCAGGCTCGTTAGCCACAAGTCTTGATGAAGCGGAAACTGGTTTCCACATCCAGCATCTGAGGTCAGAAGCAAGAAGCAAACACCACTGACACAGAAATGGCTACATATGGTGCTGAAGAAATAACTGGTGACTGTGCAGTAAACACCCACAGAGCAGATGCAAGATGATATTGGAGGCAGCAGGCATCAGTTAGGTGCAAATGATGACAGCTGGGGACTTTGTGCATGATGAGACAGCAGCACATGCAGATCTAGCCTCCTGGGGACCAAGGCAACGGGGTACATGCAGAGCGCTTCTGCTATTCACAGCAGATGTAACATGAGGGTGCCCCTTGTTTTACAGTTGAAAGGATTGGCTTAGGACCAACCACGAAATTTCAGATACATGAAAAACTGATGGCCAGTCTTCTGAGAAACTGTTAATGGGTGCCTGACCCCATCATTCTGAGGTGAGGAAGAGAAACCAGGGCAGCCCCCTCTCCCATTATGATCGGTGCTTGCCCTTGAGCCTTTGGGAGAAGCTACCTGAAAAAGCAGTTTGAAATAGCAGTAACGCTAAACCAGAGGAGCATTAAGTGTACAGGTGATATTTTGCTAATGCAGTAAGATCCTTCGGTCTCAGTTCACTCCTTTATTGGGCCTTACAGCACAGACTTGCCAAATCTCTGGCTTTGAGATGAAGTAGAAAGAGAGTAAGTTTTAACTGTGTGAATCCCATCCTAGTACGAATTTCAACAAGGATCAAACATGAGCACATCCTTTGCATTTTAGCGTTCACATCAACTCTGGGCTAGACAAAACAATAAATGCATTAAAACAGANTTTTTTAAAGGATAAATTGAGTCACCAAAACTTTTCATTATGGAGTAGATAGGTTTTTGTCAAAATAGTTACCTGGAGAAATAAATTACATTCTATATTTGTTTGCTCTGGAGATATCCAGAATATATCTTCCCAGGCATGATTCAGTTTGTGAAAATGATCTTCCGGGAAAAGAAGAAAATTGCAATATCCTTATATATCATGAATTATAGAACTGTCTATAAAAAGGGGACTTGCATTGCTTCCAAATCTGTGACTGTATGCAAGAATGAACACAGTCCTGTAGAAAACACATTTGCACAGTCAGTCATTAGAGTCTCATTTGGGCATAATCGGAGTACTGCTACCCAGGCACATTTGCCCCGTAGCACGGCAGGAGCCTGAGGGCAAGAGTAGCTATGAAGACTCTCAAAAATCACAAATAAACAAACACTAAATACAAACCTCCGGTTGAAATTGGTCTTCACTTTTCTAACAGAGCCTCAAATGAAGTACACATAGAAGGAAGTTATAATATTGGGATCAATGAGATGAAAAGATGATGTACGAGAGAGAATTTATATACTTTGAGTCCAAAGAATTGATCGGCTTTCAAGAGCTGGGAAAAAAAATCAGTTAAGTTTAACTTGCTGAACAAATATTTCCAGAGAAGTAGATGTAGAAGAAATATCTGTGGATTAGACAGCCTGTCATATCAATAGGTCAACTGCAGCTATACTCAACAGAAAAGTTTCACCTGGTTGCGAGGCTGATTAGAGTTTTCTGACAGCTAGCATATTAACAGAAAAACACGGGGTTGATCTCTCTGAACTTAGGTCAAAAGTTTAGCCCAAGTCAGGAGTTTGTCTCCATGTTTTAAAATGGAGCTATTGACTTTTCACTTCAAAATGGCATTTTCTAATTTTTGCCCCCAAATCAGAGAGTTCAAATTTCATTCAAAATGAAAGAAATTATTTTGCACCTGCTGAGATAACAAAACATTGAATTTGAGGTTGGTGCTAGTTCTCTTTAAAATTTACATTTTTTTGCAAATACTCAATTCTTCCCCCAAGAAGAAAATCTCTTTTATAAAGCTTTTTTCACGGAACAACAACTGCAATTTTTTATCCAAATACATCTGTTGGAAAAAAAGAAAACCTCAAGTCTTTATGGACAATGAAGCTCAACAGATTTCATCCTGTAAAGACCTAGTAGTCAGTCCTACTGAATTTTGTATCCCAACACTGAATAACCCACATTTGTTACAGAGAAGTTGCATACATCCACTGCAGCAATAATCTAAAGTAAGTACACCATTAAATGCTGTCTAATTAATTAGTCTAGCAAAAGGTCAAAGGTCAACCACAAAATTGCCACGTCTGTTCAGTTTGACAAAAGAGATAATTTAATAATTTCCAGTTATAATTAAACTATAGGTACAATGCAAAGTACCAAAATAATTTTGACGGGTTTCTGAATGTCACATGTATAGTATATTTGCTTCGGTTCTTGTGTAACTGATAACAGCTGCATTTTCACACCGGAAATTGTTTGTTCTTATTAAGAATAGTGCAAAATTTTATTCACCATTCCTCAGCCATTAGGAAAAAATGAAAAAAATATATACCAAATTATGCAAATCGACATTGGTGATCTTTTAAAATATTGCTGGAGGTTTTTGAGATATATTACCAGGGTAACCTCTGTACATCAGAAAAACACCAGAGTGCTGGCTATCTCATTTCCATTTTATAGCCTGTGTTACAGACATAGGTATATTATATTTCAGAAATATATAGCAAGGAGGCTTATAATTTATCCTCCTCTGTAGAATGTGAAGTAGGATTTTAGAGACTCCTGCTTAGGGCTATTCTGCAGTGCAACTTTGATAAAATTGACAACCTATCCTTTTAGTCAAAGATTTATAGGACACATGACTGCTTCTAATTTGCTGTTTCAACCAGAAACAGCATTTCATGTAGAAGGCTCCCAGAGCAGACTTTGGGTGCAAGCATTACTGTTGAGAGGGAAGGGAAATGGCTTGTGCTGATGTAGGTTGAGTTTTATCCCAACATGAATGTCTCAGTCCCTGGGGCTGGCCAGTGTAGGAGCAGGGTGTCCAGCCCTCCAGCATAATTATGGGCAAGGAACCTCAGGGGAAGGATTGCTCTCTCAAGGCCTGCAGGGGCATGATTTCCACTAAATTAAGAATATCTGATGTCACAGAAAAGGGTACCACGACATTACCTAAACCTTAAGGGCTCCAAGACAGAGAGCACTGCCTCCACCCACTGTCCACAGTGACCCTTTTCTCGGGCACATCTCCCTAAGGCTACCTCAGCTCTGCAGCCAGAGCCTCTACCTTGCCCCAGGTAATTTACTGGAAATTGGAGAACGTGATTGCCTGAAATCCTCTGACATATTCCCGATATAGTGCCCATGTGGAAGCTAACCAGGTGCTTAGGTGCAAGCACAGAGTCCTGCAATTTATGCCCAATACAACTGTACCCGCTCAACAAGGGTGTTATGATTAATTAATTCATCTTTGCAAAGCACTTTGGAAGATTAAGAGCTGCAATTAAAGTGCTTGGCTTGTACAAAGCTGAGACAACAAAATACTTTGGAAGAAAACAATAACTGGTAACTTTTAATATTAGTGCTGCCTCTTAGAATGCACTGACAGTAGTAAATTAATGAACTGGTTTTTAATGAATACTATAACCTGAAGGGATGGAAAAAATGCAAAGACATGCTAAAATATTCTGAATCGCTTAGTATCCAGAGCTTATACCTGGCTATAAACGAAGGATGAGGTACTGTTTTTATATGCTGCTTACCAACTCCAGGAAAGTTTCTAGAAAGTCACTTATCTTTCCAGTATCTAAACATCAAAGAAAGTTAAATCATAAAACAGATACTACACTCTCTGTCATGAAAAAGCTGTAATGTAGTGGAAAAATCTGCCCTGCCTAGGAATTGCATTGAAACAATCGATGTAACTTCAGTTTCACATTCTAAACCCTGATTGGTGCACAGCAAAGAAAAAGGCATCTTTTCATCTGTTAACAGTAATGCGACTCCTGTTCTTTAATTTGTACTTGGAAAGAACACAGATTTATTCTCTTCAGGAAGAAAAATTCCCTACAGAGAAAGGGCCCTTGAGTAATTTGTTTTGCTATCAATGCTTTTATGTTTTGCAGCACAGGTTGATATTGTGAACCTTGAATTCCACAGTGACTATAAAAGTTAAAGAATGCAACTGAAAATATATGTGCANAAAAAAAAAAAAAAAAAAAAAGCAGAAATTGCAGATCTCTAAGATTAATGGAAACTCAGCACTGAAATGAACAGCATCAACTTGCCTGGCATCTCTCAATTCTCAGAGTAGCCAGTTTCAGCTAGGCTTATGTGTGGGTATGACTCAGCATTAGATAATTTGAAATTCATCCAAGGTAGCTCTGAAGAAACTTGTTATACCTCTCATTACACTATGGTGTTGCTTACATTTTGGGTTGGATTCTTCACTGCTGTCAACTAGACTAATGTTATGAAAGCAAAATAAAATTGTGTGCAACTACAGAAATGAGGAATCTGGGAGCAGGTAAACAGCAGTACATGGAATAATATAAGTAGCAGAAGTAGCACTAGTCCTCTCTGAAATGCCCACACCACACTAACGACATAATACAAACCAATACGCAATTAGAAAAGTAGAGGCTGGAAACCTGTGCAGTCACATCTCTACACACTGAAATGAACCTGAACCACAGGTAAATAGCACTGTCCAAAGTTGTAAATAATATCAAATTGCTACACATATATTCCATTACATTAGGTAATATTTTCAAATAGCTGTATATGTGGTTATTAGTTGTTTATAATGCACAAATCATCTATAGTATATGGGATCCAAGCATTGCTCAACGCTAGAGCATTCACTCCCTGATTTTATAGACCAAATTTATTGTTTACAATTTGGCTGTCAGATTTCTATGGACATACAGTGGACTACAATCATATATCAGCTAGAGCTGAGGAGTCAGTGTTGCTCTTCTTAATTAATCAAAGTGAGATATTATGTTTCTCCCAGGATTGCAGGAGCAGCTACCACACACCTCATTAGTGTCTTCAAGTCTTTCTACAGCCTGACTGTTCCTGGCTACAGGACAAACGTGCATGGGCTGCCTATGCCAGCAAGTCCCAGTTAAGCCAGATGACCCCAGCACCAGCTGACGTTACAAAGGAACATAGACATGATGCCCACCCCCCTCACCTCTCTTGTCGTCAGAATTTCAGTCCTAGGAAAGCACTGAAGCCCAACACGCCCATGGCCTTGACTCAAGCAGTCCCCAACAAATACTCTCCTAAGAGATTTTCCATTTCCCTGCCTGTTACCTTCCCCATCATCCACCTGGCTAAACCACAGTCTCACGGCCAGTGTTTCTGCTTCTCTGCCAAAATAGCGTGCACATTTTCAACAGCAAAGCAGCAAATCTTAGGCCAGAGTTTCAACTTCCTGCTCATTTCCTCAAAGCTCCGTTGTTTCTACAGGGTGTTGTCATGCAGCAAAGATGCCAATAACTCCTTTGCCACACAATTCAAAGCTTATCTCAGAACAGCTGCGCATCCTTCACATTTTTATTGACATAGCTATCACAGGCTAATAAAGTTTCATTAGCTATACTTAAAGACATGATTATCATGTTGTGTGTTTATATTATACAGAAATAAATCTGCAAAGAATCTTGCATCATTTTCATCCATAAATGCATAGCCATTTACACATGGGTATGAAAGTATGCAATATATCTTATAAAATGCAAACTTCCCTACACTTTCCTCATGATAACACCTGCTAGGAACCATTCCTACCTTAGGGATAAATTGTTTCTCCATTCTTAATCATTCCTTGGCTGTGTTTGAAAATACCAAGAAACTATCAGTCGTCATAACTTCTGATCTGAATACCTGAATGCCTAGCAAAAGTCCTCAGCTGTGCAGGAATTTGCAGTATTCCTGCACTTAATTCAGAATTAGAATGAACTCCCAACATTCAAAATATCCCTTAAAGTACATATTTGTGCAAAGATTTTATCTCATCAATTAAAACAGAACATATTTTACAATATCGTATTATAATTTCTCATCTAAATTTCAAAGCAAAAAATCAAAAAGCTATCTTTTAATGAGGTAAAAAGCTACTTTGATTTCTTTTATAAATAGAGCTTGATTGAAGCCTGTATCTTTCACAGAATGTTTTGATCTTGTTGAATAAGCAGTTTCTGTTGGAAAATTGTATTTTCATCATTTCTGTGCAGCTTGGAGAAATTGGTATTGCTCTATTAGCTTCAGTGATTTGCAGCAAGTGAGGACCTGGCTTGTAACAGCAGCAATCTTTGTCAGTATATTGCGGACACGTTTAAACAGAAAAGGTATTGCACAATGACAGAGCATGCATTTTGGAAAGACTGAGAATGGTGGATGCGCAGTAAATTACTTGCTAATATAAAGCTTTGTTTCAATGTCATTCTTGGCAAGCAGAGCAGAAGATGAGCCTTAGCAAGGAACCCTACCAATATATGCCCACAAATGGCTACCATGCTATTCGCTTTACAAAACAGACTTCAAAATACCGCCTAAAGCCAGCTAGAGGGATCAAGCAGGGTTACAGAAAGCCAAGCTACAGCTGCTTGAGAGAAAAAGCTGTATTTCTGTAAGCGAGAGATGACAGTGAGTCTTATCAACCACTAATCAGTGGGGACAGAAACCTAGAACTTTTGTTCATACCTCTTTAGCGTGCATGTAAGCTGCAGCAAGCGTGTGTGAGTATATATATATATATATATATATATAAAATATGCATGTACCAAAGGCATCTCCAATTAAAAAAACAAAAAACTCAACCGCTAGCTTGCTGATATCCTCAGATGACGCATTCCACTGCGGCAACCCAGCAGGGATTTATCAAAATGTCTTGGAAAGTCTCCTCTCAGAGTAGCACATCTTTATGACATATTATGGCCCTCTGTATTCACTTGCCTGTCTGCATATTTCTTTTGTCTTATTCTGGATCAAAAGGAACATTTTTATCCCTTCTCTGCATACGTGTAGGTACACTAAATGTTCTGTGGCTTTGGTATCATTAGGAATAGCAATAATAAATAGGACTGACAGAGCTGTTCAAGAGCCAAGAGCAAGTTTGAGCTGCTTCAGTAACATTTTTATTTTGATGGTATGAAAATAAATTGCTTGGCAATTATTAGGAACCATTCCTATGGAAGCATAAGCACTGACACACATAGGAAGGTGGGGGAAATATGAAAAAAAAAATCTAAACCCCCACAAGTCATTTGTAACTACGTTGTACAATTTCAAACAGGCATAATATTAATCTAAACAGAAGCAGGCAACCCCATTCTTAGAGTCAGATGTTTTTATGCTTATTCACACACAGGGTTTGTTCTAGGACAATAGTTTCATTAAAAAACCTGAATGATTCAACAGTGAGAAAAACTTACAACTGAGGATCATGTCCCCGAGGGACATAATGTCCCTGAGGGACATAATCCACATTGTAAAACAGCATTTGAGACCAAAATGATCCTGACAAACTGGGCATACTGGATGAGAAAAAAAATGGAGCAGCTAGACAAAATCCAGAAGGGAACGATAGGAATAATTAAAGTCTAGAAAACAGCACCTACCAACAAGAGAGAATGAGTTTAGGGTATAACCTAAAAGGAAAGGCCTTGAGGGCAAGTGTAACAGTATTAAATGTAGAACATCCAAGCATAAAACGTGCCAAGGGGATGGGAATAATCTGTCTTCCATGTCCTTAAACACACAGACAAGTCATGGGAGTAAGCTGCAGCGATACCGTTTCAGAATAGATAGAAGAAAAAGTTACTACATGACGCTCTCCAAAAAGCTGCCTTGGAAAGGTCAATAATCCTCACTGCTGGAGGCCCTGAACAGAAGGCTAGATAAATATCCTCTGTCACGAACAGCAAACAATGGATCCCAGATCTCCTCAGGTCCATGTGATTTCTCTGCCCCAAACCTTGCAGCTCTCTGAACCGTAACTGATCCCACTGACCTCACTGCAAGCAGCCTACCAAACCGTGAAAACCTCTCCAACAGCATGGAAAGATATGAGAGCAGTTCCCATAATATTCATGGGGCTGTTGGTCACCAAGCGTACAGAAGAGGGTCGTTGCTGCAAAGTATGCGCAAAAGAGTGAATTCTTGTGTGAATAATTTATATAGGACCAGTTTATACAGCTTTCACATCTACTGCCTACCCAAAAGTCATTTTTCCTCCTTTCAAATCGGAAGGAAGTCTGCTCAGTTTTTGCCAAGTTACTAATGAGAAAGAACCCCTGGCTCCCTGCATTAGGTTATTAGTTATTTGCAATTTTGAGCTCCGATTAAGGAAAAAAAAAGCCACAACAAAACACAACCACCACTTTCTTGCTCATGTTGTTTCAGTGGCTGAGAAATTTTAACCCCTGAGAAATAAATTATTTCACTCAGTAGCTAGAAATCAAAATCTTATCTTGTTGCTACATAGAACTCACTTGGTTTGAATTACCAATTTTAAATGGACACAGTTAAATACACATACAGCAGAGCATGCCATTCCCTCCCAGCTGCAGCACAAAGTCCTTCATTCCTCTCATTTGAATTCCTTAACCCCCAACTCCTGCCAATGCTCACGCCATGGGAAACAGTCCACACAAAACAAGTCCAGGCCTTAATCTCCAAAACAACAGGAGCAACTTAAAGTAATTGAATGTGCCATTAACATTGATTAAATAATTGGCAGGATAAAAAACTGGCAGCTCCAATGTAAAGTAGTTGCTTCATAACAGCTAACACAACACAGGTAAGTCACTTCAGTAGTGCTAACAGTGTCTCTGTGAAATACAGACCTCAGCGTGGGAGATGTGCCGTTACAGGTCCTTACCTTCATAACAGAGTTTTACCCTAACAGAAGCAAAAGTACACACAGAAAAAAAAAAAGCAAAACAAAAAAGTGAACAAGTATGTCTCTAACATGATCATACTAATGGAAAGACAAACGCTGACAAAGATTACACCTTATGTTTCAACAGATAATGTATTCTCTAGAATATTTTACTGTAGAGATTTATTATAGATGAGTTACAGTGATGCATTTCTCTGAACTAATTAAATTTCTGTTGACACAAAAATCTCATAACTCAAGAGGTTCAGCAATCCCTTGAGTTACTTTCAAGAGAAAATGAAATTAAGGTATGTTGGATATAGACAAAGTGAACAGACAAGGCTCATAAAAGTAAGCTAATCGAAAAAGTCTGTGCCATAGACACTCACACACTCAACTACTTCTGTAGCCACTTGATTATTCTAATGTCCTTCCTTTTATAGCTCATACCTGCATTAATTTATGGTCCATTGCACCAAAATGTCAACTGTATAAAATATAAAATTTTATAGCGGAATACGAAAGCATAATTGCACTCCACTGCTTCAGGCTAAAACTGAGGTGTTATGTCACCTGCTCTTCAAGGTAGGGATCACAAACTGAGAATAAACAAGCATTGGGGTTTTAAAACTACTTTTACTGTTTTAATTTGTTTTATCTAACATATGTATTACAACATGTTCCCTCACAAAACCCAGCCTGTTAAAGTGCAGTTAGGGTTGTGGGTGTCTACTAGACTGTGTGGCTGCTACCTTTCAGGAAATCAAAGCAAATCACAAGGGTTAGCATCCAAGAGCTACCCTGTTGTGCCCTCCTCACTCACAGAAGAAGGACCTTGCTCCACAAGTTGCTCAGCATCCAGTGATAAGGGTGTCCTGTGCAAAACAGCAGGCGCCGCACCACTCTCCTGGTCCCAAGGGAAGGCAGAGCAACAGCTCCACAACTCTTAGAATAACTTCCTTGCTGAACAGACACAACTACTGGGAACTAACAAACCTGCCACCCTCAGCTGCCCCTCTTGCCAACCAGCTCCAGGAAGAGTAATTTTTCTTTTTCAGCAAGCTTTCCAGATGATCCATGTTTCTTTCTGACATTTGTCTTTGAAAGGACACAGCACAAGGCACTAACTTAGCATTCACAAAACTGCAGATCCAACCTAGGAAACCGTGTGTGCAACCCACTACTTTAACTGCGAACAGAGTTAACACTGAGATCAATGTGTCTGACAATCCCGCTCTTCAGCTACTTGATCAAAGCCCACTAACAATGGAAACTTTACTCTTAACTTCGGTGGATCTGGAACCACGCTGCAATTATATTAGCTTAGCACATCAAACTAAAACTTCCAGAGGTGGCTGTCTGCAGCAGCATTTCTAGTTTAAACACTAAAATTTAATACAACTTTACTGCATGATGATACCTTCTCTTTTTATTTGGTTCATCTAGGCACTGGTTTTCCCCCCTTATATAAGAGAGAAAAAAAAAAAGAAAGAAAAAGAGAAGAAAAACCAGGAATATACTAATAAGTAGTATAAGGAAAATCATTAAAAAAAAGTACTTCCAAATATATTGAATTCTGGTCACCACTTCACGGGCAGATTCCTACCTGGTATAAACTGGGATTAAAGTCAGGTCAGGGCTCCTAATTTACACAGGTTGAAATTGTTGCCAACTGAACAAGATTTACCTGATATTACAAAAAATTCTTGAATACTTTAAATATCAAAGACTGATCCCTAAAAATCACACCACATTAAACTCAGCAGTATGTTAAAGGTCGTTAATTCCCACTATTCCAGCCTCAATATAGATTCAAAAAATGCGATAATTCTCTTCCAAGCTCTCTCATGTGCCTTCATTCCAAAGGCAAGGCTGCAAGTTTGACTTACTGCTATCTATACATTACAGGATCCTCTAAAACATCATGCAAAATTTGAAAAAATCTTAAGGTAATCAGAAAGGAATGATTTTGAATCATGCCACCCAAAAGTAAGAGCAGCTAAATCCACAGCTAATATAAATCCATAGTAGCAGGAACAAATCTGATTTACCCTAGCTAACAGCTTCATGTGTTTATTTTCCTTATGAAAAAAAATATTACATAGTAGTACTGTATAACTAATAGGATCTTCTATCTTGGTTTGTTGCCTAATTAGTTTTCAAACTGACATAGTTGCTAGTCCTGAATGTCTTTATTTGTCTTCACTCTGCATTCTTAAACTATATTTAAGCTGAAGATGAGCTTTAATCCAAATCCTTCAAGTTGAACACTCCACTTCAAGAAAAAAAAGAAAGCTGATTCAGCTTTGACTTTTTGTCGTTGTTTAACCCCAGCCAGCAACTAAGCACCACTCAGCTGCTTGCTCACTCCACCCCCCACCAGTGGGATGGGGGTGAGAATCAAAAAAAAGTAAAACTCGTGGGTTGAGATAAGAACAGTTTAATAGAACAGAAGGGAAGAAAATACTAATAATGATAATAATAAAAGAACTGGAATACACAAAAGAAGTGATGCACAATGCAATTGCTCACCACTCACTGACCAATGCCTAGTTAGTCTCCGAGCAGTGATCTATTGTCCCCCCCCAACAACTCCCCCCAGTTTATATACTGGGCATGATGTCATATGGTATGGAATATCCCTTTGGC
>VYZV01004673.1:33725-52689 GCA_013401275.1 Pandion haliaetus | reverse complement strand
CCCCCAGTGGGATGGGGGAGAGAATTGGGAAAAGAAGTAAAACTCGTAGGTTGAGATAAGAATGGTTTAATAGAACAGAAAAGAAGAAAATAATAATGATAACACTAATAAAATGACAATAGTAATAATAAAAGGATTGGAATATACAAGTGATGCACAATGCAATTGCTCACCACCCACCGATAGACGCCCAGTTAGTCCCTGAGTGTTGATCTCCCCCCTGCCCCCACTCCCCCCAGTTTATATACTGGACATGACATCACACGGTATGGAATACCCCTTTGGCCAGTTGGGGTCAGCGGCCCTGGCTGTGTCCTCTCCCAACTTCTTGTGCCCCTCCAGCCTTCTTGCTGGCTGGGCATCAGAAGCTGAAAAATCCTTGACTTGAGACTAAACAGTACTTGGCAACAACTGAAAACATCAGTGTGTTATCAACATTCTTCTCATACCGAACTCAAAACCATAGCACTGTACCAGCTACTAGGAAGACAATTAACTCTATCCCAGCTGAAACCAGGACACCATCTATATTTAATAATGCAGAAGAATACTCCCCTCCCAGTGCAAAAAAAATGCCAAGTTATACAGTTTTTAAAAAGTACTGTGATTTAATTCTCTCTGCCTAAAAGAAAAATTAAAAAAGGAGATGATCTTCTAGAATTCACTCCCACATGAATCTAAAGCTCTGGGATGCTGCAGAGTGCAATATGCACCTACAGGAGATATTTGAAAGATAAGGAAATAAATTCTGCCATCAGGCAATGGAGACAGACTCTAGGAACCATTAAAAGGTTCGTCAATCCATTCTGCAAATAGACACCCTATATTGGCAGTTCTCTTCATCAAGCACATTTCAGGAATAATAAACTGGTAAAATAGCAGATAGTATGTAAAGTGAATTGATCATGACGTCTGAGTGCCAATATAGGAAGCAAATAACCTGAAGTAGAAGAGTTTTTTAATCCCACAGGAAAGTCATAATATCATCCATAACTGGTACTGAAGTGAGAAGAACAGAAAGTAAAATAAGGTCAATTTTAGGTGCATATATTTAGCAGATGGGACAATTAATCTTCAGAATCAGCAGAGAGAAACAGTTTGGGTGGGGTTATAGTTTTGCATAATCCTAAACACTGTTGCTCTGCAAGCAAGGCAGCAACTGGAAAAGCTTCAGACAGCTACTCCTTGCTGGATGTTTGTGTGGGAGACCCAGTACATGACTGACCAGAACAGCCTCTGCAAAACAATTTCAGTTGCAGTTTGTGATAAACAGTCTCAGTTATGGTGAGATTAAGTGCCTCACTAAATCCTGTATACCCCAAAACTGTAAGAGTCCTCATACAGATGATGGACTATCTACCTTCTGCTTTTCCTAGTTATCCCCCACTCAGTTTCATTCGTCTCCCTGGGGAGGTAACTATTCACTTCTAGAATTATCATGATCAATCCCAGCCTGAGGGACTGCTGACAACTGGATACCTGCAGTGTGTGATGAGGTGTGATGGAGCACCCTACAAAATGCACCATAAAGTCAGCCTGAAAGAGTTCTGCCTAATTAGATGAGAGGATTAGGTGCTGGGGGAAATCCCAGGCAGAGAGAGATTGAAGTAGTCTGCTCAGGTTTATGCAACAAAGCAAAAGAGGGTAGGTTCCTCCCAATTCACTTTTAGCTTCACTTCTCATCTGCTGGATCAGAGAAACATTTCTTCTTAAAAGGTTCTTTTAAAATTATTTTAGTATAAAGACTAAACTAGGGACAAGAGAAACAGCTGGAGTTTTGACACCTCAGCTGACAATCTGACCTGTTCATCTCCTGTAGCATGGATAATCAATTTTTTCCCAAATTAAAATGTGTTGGCAGTTAATAGCAGCAGCTCTTTTTTTTTTTTTTTTTTGTTAATTAAGAATGAAGCTTTCCACAGATCATAAGTATTTTGGAAAAATGGCTATGATAACTCACCATGTGAACAGACAGAACATTTTATCATCTTTTTAAGAAGAAACACAGCTAGTGTTCTTGGAGAAAACTTTCTATCTTCTAAGATTTTTAAAAACAAAAATAAAGAAGATTAGATTCAACAACTGTATGGTATTTTAGAAAAGATGAGTAAAAGGACTTTTTTTTTTTGTTAATTCATTAAAATCTGCCCTGTGACCCTATCTCAGTACACCAAGGCCTGAAGTGCAGAGGCAGCATAATAATTGGGTTGTGTGTGGAGCTTATGCTTTTTAATGAAAGTATGATGCACATATTTAACTGCAGCCAGAGCACGAGTGTGCTGCTTCAACACATTTTGCCATTTTGTTTTTTTAACATCTTCTAGATATTTACAAAAGTACATAACAAGGTGCTACATTTGCCAGAGGACAAAATAGGTGCAAACTCCCTTGCATTTCACGCTTCCGAAAGGGTTTGATCTTCTAGGAAATCTAACAGTTGTATGAAAACGGCCTCATCCCTCTCAACCCACCTCAGCAGAGACCCATCCTGCTCACCACAGCACTGAACTCCAGCTAGCTGAAATAAATACCTCTTTGTTCATCTGTTTAATCCCCAAAGGCCAGCAGCCAGGTCAAGAAAAAAAGGCACTCACCCCTCCCCACTACTATTTTTTTTTTTCCTATGACCTTTAAAAGCAAACCAACGTGATACAGCGCACACATGGAGCAAACTCTGAAAACACACACACAAGTTGAGCCCATGCTTCCCACTCCAAGCCCCAACATACAAGGGGGGCTCCCTCTGGAGCTTTGCAGACCACTTGAATAACAATAAGCCCCTCAGACTGCCAGGCAGATACTCTTATCTGCTCTAACTTCCCCAGGAAGGGAGAACCACTAAAGCAAGCACCAGACTGCCAAAAAGCCAACCTGAAAAAAGAAGGGAAGGAAAGGTCTTCTCTAGAAAGTGTTCATCTATCTAACGCTGGTGACAGAACTGTCTGGATATCTCCATTTAGTCTACACTACTACTGACTCCAGCAATATATTTATAGCATTATAACTCAGCCAGCTTCCTTAAACTCTGTGCATGAATCTATAGATTATAGACTTCGAGATGTTTGTAATAGTGCATCACCTTTTTATTCCCCTAGCTGTAATGCTTGAGGTGAAGAGTTGTTACAAAAATCACTTACCAACTAATACAGGTTCATCAAAAATTTGCATTTGCTAATGTTGTTTAACAGACCACAGTGATTGGTGTCCAGAATTCTTCTAAGAGTCAAAACAAACATCTAAATTATAACTTTCTAACATCTGCTTCCTCTAGGGGAGGATTTGTATGAGGTTTGACAGATGCGAGAGCTCCGAAGAATGGCTGTTACAAATGAGCCAGCTAGCAGAGTCTTGGAAAATGCAGCCAATCTCAGCTTATTGAAATGAGCTCCAACCCGAAGCAGAAATAACACACAGCTGTTCCTTCTGACTGCTGTTGAGGAGAGAGATGGTATCTCATGATAGTATTAATAGATCTCTTTTACTCTGCATACCACCTGGAAAATGAGAGCCCACCATTTCATCTCATTTTGTGTTATTTATAGTGTATTAAATAAAAAAACCAAGAGAGCCAGTGCAGCAATGATGGTGCTCAATAAAACAGTCAACAACTAGCAAAGTCCGTACATTAACTTTTCACTCAAAACATGAATTTGAGCACACCTCAAGTAGCAGCTTTTAGGGTTATTCCATCTTCAGAGAAGTGAATGAAAATTCTATGCATAATTTTTACTACAACTTACTGTGTATTTTATTTACTGAGCCCAACAGAAAGAAAATTAGATGTGACATACCAGCAATCCCTTTTGACAGAAATTTCAACTCTGCCTCTACACCCTATTCCCAAGACACTCCTCTGACTCAAGAAACAGCTCCCTTCTAGAGAGACTGAAGGAAAGAGGAAATTCTGTGCTTACAAGTCCTGCAAAAAAGGAGGAACACCCCAAATTATACACCTTTTTAAAATTTGTTGGAGGTGGGAGTTTGTGGGGTTTTTTGGTTTGTTTTAACAGAACTAGTGAGAAAGTGTAACAGGCCTCCTGTTAGTACATCCTGCCAAACAAATACCACGATCAGAAACAACAGTGCAGCAAGGCTTACTGTTGGGGGAGAAAACAGGAAGAACAGATACTTGTTAGGGCCAAAGAAGCCCCATGAAACCAGTGAAAGACAGACTGCTGCCATGGACTGGTGGCCTAAATTAATGCTGTGCAGGATCCCCTCTCAAACCTGTGCAGTTTCTTTACTGTTTTGGGCCTGATCCAGGGCCCATGGGAGGACAAGCAGCTGGGACTTGGGCTGAGCTCTGCAGGAGTACATCTCCAGGGCCAGCTATTGACCCCTTTCCTGGAAGAAGTGGACAAGAGCTGGGCGAATCTATTCTACCTGTTCCCTATCAAAAAACGAGCAGAGTTAACTTTCTCAGGCAGCAGGAACAAGGGTACGTGCTGGCTGTATGTCGAGCTATATGTTTTAACGCTGCTGCTGATCAGAAGAATGGACGTTTGACCACATCGCCATTTTTCCCCTGTGCAAGAGAGCCTACCCATACAACTGCTTCCATTCAATTTTGGGTCAAGGTGTGCACTGGCTGCCCAAATCACATGCAGGGTATAAAGCCACAACCACATCTGTTTCTCATGTGGCAATTCCACGTGGCTCTGCACCCTTCTGGCCTCACAGTCCGTAATCCCTATTAAATTCTGTCTGTATCCGACAGCATAAATTCTCATTAGCATCTTGTGCTTTCCCTTCTGAGATCTCATGAGGAATAGCATACATTACTTGCCAAAATAAATGGTACCTTTCCCTGTGCCCAGCCTCTGGCACACAAAGGAACAAAGGTCAGCTATCCTGCAAAAGGGAGCATCAGCACAACTTGCAGAATACGATGGCTACAAGCGGTGAGTAACTTTCATCACTGCCCAAACTGACAGGACACTTATCAGCTGCCAAACTGAACGAAAGTTTGATGGGCTCACAGCAACAGTGGAGCACGCTAGGCAATGCCACTGCTGTTGTTCCAGTGTGTGTTGGGAAAAACATGCTACCCACAGGAATGCATATGTATTGCCTACCACCTAGCCAGGAGAGGGAATATAATTTACAGCTATTTGGAATAGTGCAGTATCTGTTTTGAATTTCTTGGGTTTTGGTCTGTTTCCCTTAAGATACCTTTAGCAAAGCAGCTCAAAATAAAGGATAAATATTTAATCCCCTTCCTTCAGAGATGGACTAACACAGAGGAACAAATTTTTAATGTGGATAAACATGTTATGTTGTAAAGCTCACACTGTTACGCAAGAGACACTGAACATACAATTCACATGCCAAGAGTGAGGTATATTACCACATATCAACAATAAGGAGGGCCTGGAGCACAAGTCTGATGAGGAGCAGCTGAGGGAACTGGGGTTGTTTAGCCTGGAGAAAAGGAGGCTGAGGGGAGACCTTATCGCTCTCTACACCTACCTGAAAGGAGGTTGTAGTGAGGTGGGTGCTGGTCTCTTCTATCAAGTGACTAGTGATAGGACGAGAGGAAATGGCCTCAAGTTGTGGCAGGGGATGTTTAGATTGGATATTAGGAAAATTTCTTTACTGAAAGGTTTGTCAGGCATTGGAACAGGCTGCCCAGGGAAGTGGTTGAGTCACCATCCCTGGAGATACTCGAAAATCATGTAGACAAGGCACTTCAGGACATGGTTTAGTGGGCATGGTTGATGGTTGGACTCGATGATCTTAAAGGTCTTTTCCAACCTAAATGATTCTATGATTCTAAAGTTCCAGGTGATGTGTAGCAATACACAAGATCTGAATGAATAGCACACGCATTACATAGCTGACATGGTACTTCAGGATATATAGGTGAGTTGCCTAAACACTTTAGGCAATTAAACATCATTAAGACTCTCCTTCCAATCACCTAAAATTTACAGCCTTGAGGTGTTCAGGCAGAAACCCAACAGCCCACTGTGTGAACCATGTCGAGCTCACACTGCTCACCATTAGGACTAAGAGCTTTGACTCAAAGGCTATATGCTACAAGCTGAATAGAGTAACTGATCTTTACTACTACTGGATAGCAGTGCTCAGATATGGGGAGTCTTGTCGAGTCATGGTGCCACAGAGCCTTCCTAAAGAAGCAGTCATAAGAGTGGTTCAAAACCATAAAAGTACTTTCCCTTACAGTATCTTATCCCTCACAAATTACTAAGTATTCCCTGAGAAAATTAAGGGCAGAACATGTTATTGTCCAAGATGCTTGCAGACAGCAGGTTGCAAGCAGGTGCAGACAGCACCCGCAGATAAAGGTTTTATTTTACCAGGGTACTCAAAGGGAAGTTCTCTAACTGTGTACCATGCTAACCTTTCCCCAACAGAAAGGCTTCGTACACTTTTTACTGGAACTGAAATCACCTATGACAAAGGCAGCAATTCAGAAGCAAAGTTCTTGCCGCAGAAGTGCACTACTTGCAAAAGTCAGCATTTTAGAGCCACTTTAAGGGGTAATGGACTTCCTAAACCCAAAATTAAACTACTAAATTCATAAATTGAGCAGCTGTAAAGTTTTCTAGAGGAATGAGCGTCAGCACATCCCTGGGGAAATCATCTCTAAGTAGCAAAGCATAGAAGTCCACAGGTGGAGTAGAGGCAACCCCTCCATTATTTATGTTCTAGTAGAAAGATGTTGTCCCTTTGATGGACCAGCCAGAGAGCGGCAGAGTCACATGGAGCTGATTCTGAACTGGGAACGTTTGAGTGAGAAGGCTGCAAGGATATCAGTCTCAGGGAGAAGTATATTTCCACAGTCAGCATGGACTGGAACAACAGATAGTTTTCTTGCAGCATGAACATTTCTGAAGTACAGAGACACTCCTCCTCCTTCCTCTAGTCCACTGAAAAGCAAAATTTTGCTTTGGGAAGAAGAGCTCAATGTCTGAGCAAAAGATACTGGACCTCTCATTTTTTTTGTTTTCCCAAAGTACAGCAAAATGAAGGGATTAACAAGATATGAAGAACAGCAGCATCCTAGGGTCTTGTTCCCAGTCCTACAACCTGTTCTCAGATACAGGAAGCAGAAGCCACCTGCGGGGATATATAAGGAGCTGTATGGTGCCAGCAGCTTTTTATCTTTCAATGATTCTATAAATGAGAGGAAATCAAGAATTTAGCGGTATATCGAAATGGATTTTTTTCTTCACCATAGTCATGTAATCTGTAGGATGGACAATTCTTGCCACCTGCATTTAAACCCAACATCATTTCATCAAAAAGTTTGTTAAGAAAGAAAACCTTTCTGGATCAAGGTTTTTCCCCGCTCAGTTTGATACAAACAGCAGCATCGAAGTACTCACTAATGATGTTGCCTAGAGAAAATGCAGTACACTGAACATACAGCAGCTTCTACTGCAAGATGAATTGGAAAAAGCCAGATACTTCAACATAATAAAATCAGGGGAGGAATCACTTCCAAAACAGCTGTAATTGAACAGAAAAGGGAGAAGCTGCTCAAAGAGATTGATTAATATTAGCAACCTTAGTGCTGAGTAACTGGGAAGATCTTGAAAACATTAAGTGGTGATGTTGAACTATATCACTTCTCAGGACATGTAGAAGGAGAAACGAGTCTAACAATTCAGAATATATTTGCCCTGGGTTGGTGATGGTTTCACATCCACAGACAGAAGTCTCAGGGGGATCTGAGAGTTTTGCTCTGTAGTTCTAATCAATGGCTGGGAAAGAGTCCTCAGATGTCCTCTGCTCAGCTATTAAAGGATCAGCAGAGAAGGGCAGTAGCTTTCAACCTCTAAAAAGTTCTGAATTTGTGTTTGTACATGCCGAGCTTTTAAGGCTGTCCAAGCAGGAGATCATTTGAATAGGATTTTCAAAGGCATTCAGAATGTACTTAGCCCCTTTCCATATCATAAAGCAAGTGAAAAACACACTTTTCCTGAAATTAAATCTTGATCCTCCAATAAGCCCAACGAGAGAACAGACGTCTTCACTGATGCATAGTTCATGGAGGGGCCAGGGCTTAGTGGGTAAAGCCTGAGGCCCAAGGAGATCTGAGAAAGTTTTATCATTATCTGCGGGGCCTAGAGAGGAGAAATAGGAGCGTCAGAATTTCACCAGCAATCTCTGCCATAAATCGATTTCCTGAATGCTCAAACTTGAAAATAGTCTTAAATTAATGAGTGACTGGATTAGATACTGCATTATCAAGTATTTGAAATCCAGTTTTGAAAGAAAGATTCACCCTGTGTTTGAAATACATCTTGAGTGAGTCACCTCTGTTTTGCTGAAACTGTAATAATAATGCCCATAATTACCTGACATAGCTTAATTTTCTATATGGCTCGCATGTTTTTCAACACAGGAACTTTCAAAATACATTAAGCCTGTTCTAGACTCATCAAGTGTCCTGACCCTGGCCACAGCAGTGCAGGCTACTTCACAGGTAAATCACAAAAACAATTGACAGCATAGAATAATCTGTTTATGGGGTGTGCATCTCTGCAGCGCTTTCAGCTAGCCTACCTCCCAAAGCTTCTCCCCTCTACAGTTATGATCAGTCACTTTCTCATTATCCATAAAGTTACCTTGGCTTTACTGCCCACAGTGCCTAGCACGTTATCAGTCCCCCTGCAAATACACACTCCCCATTTCCGTCACACCTGCCCAGTTTCAAAGATCTCAGTCTTCTGATCTGTTTTCTTCTTAGACCTGTGATTTTTGCCTGACATGAATTTTATTTTCTATTTTAAATGTAAAGCTAATTAAGCAGTGGCAGCTCAAACCAATCAACTGGTACCTCTTCAGCTAAGCATGTTAACTATGAAGCTCTCCTATTCTTAAGCTCTGTCAACCCTTTACACCATCTTAAGGGCTTGATGCTACCTGGAAATCCTTATAAATATGCTTTCTCACGCTAAATTAAGGTAGAAAGTTTCTACCTGGGCTCTCAAATTATTGTAATGCTTATTACTTTATATAACCTCTTGTTTCTGTCACTGCTATTCAGCCGTTCTCTGGAAAAGTTCACTTAACTTTCTTCAGAGCATGTTTCTGCTGGAGGAAAACAGACAAATACCTGGAAGCAGTAAACCTGCTTCAGTGCTAATGGTCTCCTTGACAGTTTGGGGTGATGACAGCTAGCAGTCAAAGCAGCTGAGATGCTAGAGGAGGGGACCCACAGGTGATGGGACCAGCAAGCACCTCAGGCAGTGCCACCCACCCTCTCCCTGGCAGATCAGGCCAGATCTTGTGGCAAGAGGGTTGAACACACAGGCTCACAAGGTGGGCCACCCACCACATGTGGTAGTACCTCTCTGCCTTCAGAGGAGATAGGGAGATACCACATCACTGCACTCCGCAGAACAACCTGGGCTGTCAACACCACAGCATATAAATGCAGCCATGTGGAGCATAGAGAGAAGAAATAAACCCATTTTGCCCTATCCTGTAACTCCATACGTGGCAGAGTACAAGACTGACGGTTGCTGTTCAGCCATTTAGACTAGTAATACAGTACCAACCAATGGTGTGGGGATGCAACTATGAGAACACCCTGCCTAGGCATCTTGTGGAATCTCTAGCACATTAGCCTCTTCCACAAAAAGCACATCTACAAGAAAAAGAGAACTAACTTCTGATCAGATTGGCAGCACTGGTGAGCTTTTATGGTTGTCATTATTATAATATTTTTACATAATGCTAGAGTAACTGTTTCCTCATGATCTAAACCCACATACATCCATGAAACCGGAAGGCTAAAAACTAATACAAAACAATGCCAAGATGTGCATTACTCCACAATGAGCCTTGCCGGCAGTAGCCACCTACTTGCAAGTCTGCAAGGCTTGCAGATTTGCTGCACCTTCATTCTGCCTGCTTGTGCAAGGACCCTGTGTAATCCCAGACAGCCAGGCTCCCAGCTTGCCACAGCCCTGACTCCCTGCCTGGCCCCAGCAACAGAAGATCTGCACTTCCAGCGCTTCTGGGCCAGGACTGTACACACGCATACACACACTTTCCCCAGGAATAAAAAAGGAATATTTTAACCTTCCTTAAAAAAAACAGGTAGAGGACATATGTCTGAAGAGACAAAAGCCACAACTGGATACTGCGTGGATACATCTGGTGAAAATGTTTTAAATGCTCAGAGCTGTGGCTCCCAGCTCTGCATCATTCTTGCACGATTAAACAAATGCATCACTGAACTTGTGTGCTATTTGGTTAACACTGGATCCACAACACAGGAGTTGAAATTAGACTTGTAGTTTGAGGAGACAATAAAAATAATAATTTTGTAAGCTAAATTTATGCCAGCCATCCAAAGCTGTTAAGCACTGTGGATCTCCAAAGTAGTTTTTTTGGCACCAATGCAAATAAATGTAAACTGAGTACAGACTATATGAAA
This sequence comes from Pandion haliaetus, assembly GCA_013401275.1. Classification (NCBI taxonomy): domain Eukaryota; kingdom Metazoa; phylum Chordata; class Aves; order Accipitriformes; family Pandionidae; genus Pandion; species Pandion haliaetus. The sequence goes on along the minus strand of VYZV01004673.1, from coordinate 42,272 downwards.
ACAGCGTGATGAAATTTAAACACCAGTAAATAATGTTTTCGCTCAACAGGAATTTAATTTAGGAGATACTGTTTTGAATTACCAACTACTGTAGCATTTGCAACTAGACAAAGAAGATAATTTATGGGCATTTTTCTTCACAGGCCACGATATATTTGTGAGTATAAATACAAAAAGTTATTGGCATTTTGCTATTACAGAGAATCTGCTATCACCATGCAATCGTCAAAATAATACACAAAGTAGCACGTATCAAGTGCATGATAGTGTGGAGTGTTATCTTTAGCAACATAAATTGAGAATGAGCCACAAAACCCAGAAGTTATAGACACAATCTACACGACTGTAATAAACCCTTCCTACTGTACTGTACAGTTGCATATTCTTGATAGACGACACATTGTGGGAGATTATTTTTTAATCAGATTAAGAGGTTTGGACCTTTCCACCTGCAAAGCAGCCCTTGCAAGGATGGGCAAGCATCGGTTAAATGAAGGCAGTGCTTCTAAGAGGAAAAGAGTACAAAAATATTTTTGAGTAGTTCATATGTGGCTTAAGGAATAAAAAATATATCGGGAAAAACATCCCAAAACAACAACAGATAAGGCCTGAGACTTTGCACTGTCTGGAACAAGAACGGTGGTGGGCTGTCATCCACCCCTGACCCCACTGCCCTTCTCCCACTGGACTGGCACTGTGACTTGAAACATGCCTCCAGTGGACTTGAGTCACTGATGATGCTTCCTCCATACCCACCCCACAATGCTTTGAGTCATCTCTGCCTGTTGAGAGGGGCTTTGCACGCGTGCAGATGGAACAGGCCAGTTCTCTGGCTTTCTCCAAGCTGCCATCAGTCACGGGGCTTCTCTAGAGCAGTGAGGACAGAGGAAGGCAGGCTACTGACCTCCCCAAATGCCTGGGGACCTGGGCGTAGATGACTAGAGCTGGAAATGTTGGGTCAACCCCCTCACAGCACTTACAGCTCAATTTGCTTCAATTTCAAACCAGACCTTCTGCACCAGAGACTTTCCCACTGCTCAAGCAAGTCAATCCCCCACATTTTTCACCAGCAAAATCTTCAGTCCTTGCGTGGCCAGCTTTCCTTATGTAGCCTGCCCCCGCCCAAGACCAGCACGAACGATGCTCTCTGCAATACAGGCAGGAGTGGCTGTCTGGCTATAACCCTTAAGAGAGCTTTGCAGCTCTTTAGAGTTTTGTGTGTCACAGCTTTCCTTCCCCCCATCACATTAATAATGTGCTCACTGCTGTTCTTTTCCTGTTTTATCTGCATGTGATAACTTCGTCAAGCTGAAAGCTACTCCTGTAATCACAATATTTCATCCACGCTCACCCTGCAGTGTCTCATTTGCACTAACGTAGAAATGTGGCCATGTGTTGCCTAGTGACCAGAAGCATTCCCCTCCACCCTTTTCTCCCACAAGCAAGGCTTTTGCCATGGCAAATAAGTGAGTATTTTAATGTTATGGAACTAAGTTTTATTAGATGTCAGCTTCCTAATAACATTGGAGAGACCTATAAAATAGAACTCCACAGATCTGCCTGCCAAATGGCTTTCTAAGCCTCCTAATGTTTCCATTTATGCAATACAATCCTATTTTATATGGCATTTTACAGCCCTAGGAAAAACACTTTCCAGTCAAAACACATTCCAATACATATATTGGGCTTACACGAATGCATACAGGAGACAGTCCAGTGTCTATCCAAAGGATTTACTCTCTTTTCCTACTCTAATCCCGAACAGTCGTGGTCTGTATTTCACCAGTATTAATTATCCTTCAATTACACAGTTAATATGAATTGCAGGAATTACTGAGCAAGGTTCTTTCATTTGTGATCTGCAGGTGATGATAACGGTCCCTTCAGCCTTAAAAATTTGTGTGTCAAATGAAAACAGAGAGAACGTGGGACAACGCACAGTGCAGGATGTCAGCTGCAGTGCTGCCAACACCCAGCTCACAAATCTCAGGTTTGGTTCCAACAATGTACACAGCAGGCTTAAGCAAGGATTTTACACATAAAAAAAGTGATGGGATGCTTGTTTTAGTTGCCTCCTGGGTTTTTTTTCTTGCTTCTCTCACCACTTGTTTCTTCCATCAGTAGATAGAAAGAGGGCAACAGTTAGAAACATTCCATGACATTTTCAAATGAAAGCTGCCAGTCTCACATAAAATTCCAGTTTCTGGAGTCTTTAAGAAAAAGAACTGCAAAATTCAGTCAATTCACCTGTAGATGACTTGGCAGTAAAATTCCTCTGCCATTCAGATATAACAACTTCTCTGTGGCACCACACTATACTACACTATCTCAAACTTTCTCAGAGGGAGGTATCATCCTTCCAATGACCCTCCACTCTGCCTCCCTTGAAACACTGCACTGATATCTCTGAAGCAACCAACCACCAGCATCCAAAAGTTTCATCTGTAACAAGGACCAAAAAGAGACATCAAAAACATCTCCCAGCAATGACGGCTCAAGTTCACAAGTAAATTCTGGCATTTTCCTGTGCTCTCTGGAGCAGATTCAAATATTGACTTAAACATGGCTACATGAGATATTCTCAGCCAAAATGAGAAGGAGATTAAATGTGCAAAGAATGAAACAAAAATTCTATAGGAGGACCCAAGAGAAATAACAGGTCCCTTCAAATACCATGTTATCTAATGTTAAGAGCATTAAACCCCTTGAATGTTGCAGCAGACAAACGCTCTCTCTTGTGGAAAAGAAATACCATTTCTCTGCAAAAGGAAGCAAGAGAACAGCCTAAACAAAAAAAAAAGTGGAAAAAAATTCAACCTTTGGGATTTGTTTATGAAGTTATATTTATTCCAGCTCTTTCTGAACAGGGGTTTGGTTTAACATTTTAAAAGGCTCTAATTCCCAGTTTCATAAGTGACTTTTATTTTTTAATATAACTGGCTTCTAATTCAGTTGAGCATATCCAAAAAAGTAGACAGTTAAAGTAGAAACCACATAAATATTGTTCAGCTTCCAGCAAGCCTTGCTGCAGTTGGCAAGGGTAACAACCACAGTTCAGCTTCGGAACAGTCGAGAGGAAGGACGTCAAAGGCACAAGTGAATTAAGTGAGAAATTTCAAAGAGGGGAATGGAGGACTTCGCTGGACGTTATTAGAGTACAGGCAAACAGGAAGGACCTTCAGGCAGCCTGGAGGATTATGCATAGCCCAAGTACATAAGAAAAGCCACCAACTGATGTGCCTTAGGCTGTGAGCAAGTGTCATGGTTTAACCCCAGCCAGCAACTAAGCACCACACAGCCAGTCACTCACTTTCCCCCACACCCAGTGGGGTGGGGGAGAGAATTGGGAAAAGTAAAACTCATGGGTTGAGATAAGAATGGTTTAATAGAACAGAAGGGAAGAAAATACTAATAATGATAACACCAATAAAGTGACAATAATAATAATAAAAGGATTAGAATATACAAGTGATGCACAATGCAATTGCTCCCCACTCGCTGACCGATGCCCAGTTAGACCCTGAGCAACGATCCCCCCACCCCCACTCCCCCCCAGTTTATATACTAGACGTGACATCACACGGTATGGAATACCCCTTTGGCCGCTTTGGGTCAGCTGCCCTGGCTGTGTCCTCTCCCAACTTCTTGTGCCCCTCCAGCCTTCTTGCTGGCTGGGCATCAGAAGCTGAAAAATCCTTGACTTGAGACTAAACAGTACTTAGCAACAACTGAAACCATCAGTGTGTGATCAACATTCTTCTCATACCTAGCTCAAAACATAGCACTGTACCAGCTACTAGGAAGAAAATTAACTCTATCCCAGCTGAAACCAGGACAGCAAGAAAGCTTTCCTGCTGTTAGATTTCATTCTTGCTAAGGGAATTTGGAATTTGTCCACTGCTTTATAAATGAGCAGGACTCTTTCAGCTAGAGAAAGGATCAGGGATGGACCTGTTGAGCTACATTTCTACTTTCTGTGTTGGCTATAGCAGTGATAGCTGGCATAAAATTTTGCTATGGGTTGCACATTTATGGTCTCAGATTTTATTAAAAAGTGATGGAAAATATTCTTTATAAAGCCTTGCTTGGGTTCTATTTATGAATACCATGGGGCCAGATTCATAAAGTGAATTAGGGATTATGGTTCTTTTTGGCTGTAAGCAGCTGCTTATGTCACTGAGTATAAGGGGAGGGAGGAGAAGAGATGCTGATGTAACCTGTCAAGTATGTACCATCAAGTTTGATTCCTACTTGCAGCCTGCTCCCATCTGTCTCCCCATTTTGCCTTCTGTCCTGTCTAGGATCCTCAGATGGCTGCTTCGAGAAATACAGGTGCTTCCTTTAAAAAAAGACTGAAACCAGGTAACGGTGCTCTTATACCGACCGAGGAACATAAGTTCGTTTCCTACCTGCTCCATCCTGAGCAAACGCTGGCATCTGAAATGTGGCCAACTCAGTCAGAAAGTCAATCAGTGCGGAGAAGTTGGCAGACATTGTATGTATGGATATAGAACAGAATAATTATCCACCATGTATCAGAGCTCCACAAATGCCAGGGATCACGCCTTTCTAATTCAGGACCTGGAGACTACAGCCCAAGTGTCATTTGGTAGGGAAACAGGAATGGATTATTATTCTTGAGAAACACAAGTAGGTCCAATTCCTTCTCTGCTGCTGCCTCTACACCACATGCAGTAGCTTGCTAGATACAGACTTCCATGTCACTTAAGGCAAACTGGCATTAGCTGCTTCACATCTGTGCAGCTGAAACAGCATCTACAAAGTGCTCTGTACAAATGTGCTGTAGGAAAGCAGAGAACAGACACTCTGAGAGCCCTTTTGGGTCTACTATCTCGCTGCTTGTGGGAGCAGGAATCTTTCCAGCCCTGTTTCCTCCTCGTGAAGCATTTATAACATGATGGGCTGCTTTACCAGTGAAGAAACAGAAATAAAGCTTTGAGCTTCTGGCTTTAGAGTTGTGTGTATCCCCATCCCACCCTACCCTCAAGTTCCCCCTTACATCCAGCTTCCTCTTTCATTTATACTCTGCCCTGCATAGCCACAGTCTCGAGACCTCTGCACCCACTACGGAGTGCCCCACATTGCTACCTTGCCCAAGTGCTTTACATATTTTTAAAAACATCACCACATTCTGCCAGTTCAAAAATCTCCAAGTGTCCTGGTTTTGGCTGGGACAGAGTTAATTTTCTTCCTAGTAGCTGGTACTGTGCTGTATTTTGGATTTAGTGTGAGAATAATGTTGATAACACACTGATGTTTTAGTTAGGATAAGCACTACTTAGCAACAAGTCCAGGATTTTTCAGTTTCCCATGCTCTGCAAGCAGAGGTACACAAGAAGCTGGGAGGAAGTATAGCCAGGACAGCTGACCTGAACTAAGCCAAAGGGATATTCCATACCACAGGATATCATGGTCAGTGTATAACTGGGGGGGAGTTGGCTGGGAGGGGTGGATCGCTGCTCAGGGACTGGCTGGGTGTCAGTCAGCACGTGGTGAGCAATTACATTGTGCATCATTTGTCTTTCCAGGGTTTTATCTTTCTCTTGCTATCTTCCTTTTCATTACAGTTATTATTATTGAATTTTATTTTATTTTATTTCAATTATTAAACTGTTCTTATCTCAACCCACAAGTTCTACTTTTTTTTTTGCCTTTGATTCTCCTCCCCATCCCACCATGGAGGGGAGGAGTGAGCGAGTGCTTAGTTGCCGGTTGGGGTTAAACCATGACACTAAGTCAATCTCAAGAAGAGTGAAATAAAGGAATTACCTGAAAACATAGCAAAGAAGTGAAACTTCTGTTGCCGTCCACCATATTTTTAAGCATATAATTTGCATTATGGATAACAAAGCTCTTACAAGGTCCTGGACTTGGAAGTCAGTCCTCAAATAACCTGCATCAAAGTCAGGGGAGGGAGGAGGGAGCCAAAAGCAAAAGACGTAGAGAGAAACAAGACAGGCTACTGTGAGAACAGAGATTAGTGAAGACAGAAAAATCAGAGAAAAATAAGAGGCTCCTGAGGAATTGGGCCCCCTGTTTTACTCCCCACATATGTGGGGAACCTGCGGTGCTACTGGATCAGTTTTCTTTGCCTCCTTTTTAAAAAACAGGCATGCTAGGTGCTGCAGGTGTGGAAAAGAAATACAATATTGTTCTCCAAAGCCCAAGTGCCACCACAGCAAATCAAATCTTTTCTAGTCAGTAGGACAGTGTGTTTGATAGAATAGTGTACAAGTTTGGGCAGCACAACCTGGACCAGTATGATAGGAAAAAAATAGGTAAGGGCATGCCATGGGAGTCAATCTGGGATAGAAGCAAGGGAACTAAGTGTGGACTCCATTTCAGAGCAAAGAAATTAAGAAGCTTCCCAAAAGCAGTACTAGCTACCCATTGCATGCATCTTTTAAACATGAAGGGGAAAGAAGCATCAGTTAGCTATAGCATAAGGGATATTTACACACTTGCAAACAGGGAAGTGCTCTGATTTACAAGGTAGAAGAGCAAAAAATCTTGCTTCTTTACACCTATGAGACCAAGAAGGGTTGTCTCTTGTCTACTTTGTATTTTCAAGGCAGAAGCTACCCAAATGCTGCAGATGCGTATGGAAGTATCTTTTTCTGATGCTTATTTGGTATCTTCAGTCTCTCAAGATTTTATAGCAAAACAATTAATTAATTCATGTGTTTTCATGAATTTTTACTGGGAGTTTCACAAAACAATTCTGATAACTTTTCAGTTATTCTAACTTGGGGATGATAGGAAAAATATTTTTTCAAACTTTACTAGACGTCAGCATTGTTACAGATTCTCTTTGCACTGCCCAAGTTTCTCATTTATGGTATTGATATGACTTTCATCTTCAGCATCTCCACTCCTTCCCTCCCCTGCCCTGAATGTTTGGACAACAGTCTGGTTTGAAATGGTAGATTAACATTATATAACATGGTAACTTCCTTAAAGAAAAAACAATGTACCAAGATTAAAGTTTTGTATGCTTACTTAAGTACATTTGAACATGCTCTAATACCTGTCACAACATGACTGCTCATCTGTATGACAAGCATAATCAGCATGCTTTCCAGACATACTTCTTAACAGAAGGGGAAAAAACTCCCTGAAGATCTTGATCATTAGACAGCTATGCTAAAAGCCCCCTCCTATACATATACATGCAAAATGAAAGTAGCAGCAAACACTGCTGTCTTCCATACCTTCCATTTCTTCCTTCCTCCTTTTTTTATTCTATTTTCAGTGGTAGTCTTGGAAACTCAGACACCAGGCTCATCCTGTAAGAACTGATTAATCAAATAAGAAAAATCTCACCGTAAAAGATGAACAAAGAATTGGTTTTTGTTTTCCTGGAAACCACAACAATATAACCCAGAACAAACACCACATACACTTCAGGTAAGCCTTCAGTCATCTTTTCAGTTTCACTATTTTACTGGCTGCAACAGGCAGTCAATCCCAAAATATATCTTTGACAAAGGGACTTTTCACCCCAAAGATATACTTGGTTATAATAATCAGCACATATACACCATTTTATTCTAAAGTTTTATTATAACTTATTGATGAATTCTGATATTAGTATCCTAAAATAATTATTATCTTGCAGCAGCACATCTTCATTTACTCACACATGCTTAGAGGAACAAGACTGCTGGGCATGCAGCCATTTCTAAAATTATATTGAAAGAGATGCTTGAAAGAAAGCACAACACAGTACGTGTTGGAGGAGTTAGCGTGCCAAAAGGAAGCATGTCCACAAGCTCCACAAGGCAGCAACACAGGTATTCCACCCCATTGCTTTCAGCGGGACTATTATATTACCGTATAATCAAGAGGAGTTGCTAAAAATGGACCACACTGTGCTAACCTTTCTACATATGTAGAGAGAACTCAAAAGTCCCTGTAGTGCCATTAGCTAAACTGTGGAAAAGAAAACAAGACCAAAAAGAAGTGGGTAACTTCTGGCCATAAAAGCTAATCAGTGGCAAAGTTAGGAGCAAAGCCTCAGACTCCTAATTCCCACCCAAAATTTAATTCATCTCAACTACAAAAACTTCCAGATCGTTTTTATAATCTAACCAACAAGAGCCAAGAATGTAGGTTGCGTTTGCAGAAGTGACCTAAAACCCCATTGTTCAGCAACCCAAATACTCAAGAGTTGAACTGAAATCAAGGTGACCAGGAACCATGACTACTTAAAACAGGATATAGCTGGCATTTGTTTCTAAACAGCAAATGTTATTCTAGACTGAACTTCTCATTTAAGCATCAGTTTTGTGATTAAGGAGCACAAATAAAGAAAAAGACCATCCCCAGCAAAACTACTTGTCATTCTAGATTAACCACCACTGCATCGTAAATCAGGAGTGAAGTAACAGAAAATATTTTAATATTTTAATGTGTATTTCACTTGCTTGAAGGCTGCCAAACTCCAGCCAAATTTAACACAGATTTTCCTCTTTAGGAGAGGAGCTTCATGCCTTTAATCAGAAGCATTTGTTTTGCTGGGGATGG
>VYZV01004673.1:12372-33658 GCA_013401275.1 Pandion haliaetus | reverse complement strand
CAAACACTATGGCATAGGAATAATTTTATACATCTGTTATTCTGCCAAACTCTCCCACATAGTTTTGATCCAAACACAGCCACTGAACACACTTCTGAGCACTCCAAAAATCACAGATTCAGTTCAGCTCACACCTTTAAAGTGGGGACAAATATTGGTGGAGAGGGAGAAGAGAAAAGCTGCTAAGCTTCCATCTATCTACCTGAACAGAGCATTCAAATCTCCTCATCCACTCTGTTTTAAAGGAAAGATATGATTCCTTCTGCTAAGCAGCCCAAACATTTGCCCATCCCCTCCTGAACATGGGCAATCATGCCATACAGAGGTAATTAATATGAGATCTGACAGTCATGAAGAGGAAGTATTTGCAGTCATACAGACCATCTTCTGGAGTCAGAAGTCTTAGCCTGACTACAGGGTTCAGGGTGTGCTATTTGCAGCGTTCCTCAGTGCTGAGACTCTTTGCCATTAGAGAATTAGCAAAGAACTGTATTAATATAAAAGTATTTAATTCCAGAAGACTGAAAATGTGCAGAATTGTTAAAGTGTCTGAGGGGAGGCCAGAATATAGAGGAGAAAAACTTGCCGGAAAGGAGTCTAAACTTCCGTGTTCTTTACCTGTTTAAGAAAAAAACCCAAAAGACAACCAAACCCCACCTTTAACTATTTAACAGCATTTACTTTGCCCAATAGAAATCAGTGCCTGAAACTGTAAAGGGACAGGGCTTGGAAGGGATGAAGGCAGTCCCAAAGTCCCAGGGTTGGTTGGTTTTGCTGTTTTTTTTTTTTTTTTTTTTTTTTTTTTTTTGCGGTTTTTTTTTTTTTTTTTTTTTTTTTTTACCGCAGTGAAACTGGATGCCTTGAAATCTGCTCAGGGATTTGCAAGAAAAGAGTGAGGTATCCTTATGTGAAAGTCACCTCGAAAAAATACCCGAGCTCATTCAGTACCTTTTAAATTGAAGTCTATGGCTGGGTCGTCAAAGGTAAACACATAAAAATAAGAACCACTCCAATGTTTACATTATACCATAGAAAATTAGCCATTATATTGCAGTATTGGTTTAGACATGTACAGCATAGAATGAAAACTGCAGGGAACTTAATTGTGTCAATATTTACCCCCAAAGCCACTTAGCAAGTTGCATTTGTTTTGAAGAAAGCAAACAGTTAATATTTTGGAAACAGTATTGTCTTCAAGGAATAGAGGACCCTGCCCCCCCCTTTAGAAGAGGCATCAGGTCCTGACAAGAAAGTATGACCGCAGCAAGATGCAGGCCTCTTACACTGTTCCCTAGGAAGTCTCTGCAAGTTCAGCAAGGAATATTGACACTTTACTGTCCCCCGCAAAAAAATTCCTTCAAAGCTTCTTCCTAAACATAATTCTGGGGAATAGCAGTGACCAAACCATTTTGTTCTGATAAAACAGTAAGTCTGACTTTCATTTGAGAGTCCAAAAATAATCTAGAAATACTGTTCAAGGAGTGAAGGAGGAGAATTACAGAAACGGGCGTGAGGATCAAAATGTTCCTTTTGAAATGGCCAGGAGGAGCTCTCTGAACTTTACAAACTAGACCTATTCCCATTTATCTCCTAGGAAATTTTTTGTATAAAATCCTCAAAATGTCTTTCATGTAGTGATATTGCTGACTAGGAAGATAATTTCCCTCCCACCCTGAACTTAAAAACTGGGATTGGTAGGATGTTTACCAATGCAATGACTATAAAGTTGAATTGCAAAATATATGACCTGTTTAAGAGACTGGCCAAGCTGAAACTGAGTCTCTGTTGTTATTGTATGGGGGGTACGGGGGGAAGCAACCAATTCTTGGGTCTGTCTGGAAGCAGACAGGCAGAATTTTGCCCTTCCAATTTACCTAATGGCAAGCCATTAGCTGTATTTTTTCAAAGGATCTATATGTTTCATGTTCCTTTTTCATAAAGAAAAATGGATAGTGTTTTCTTCCTATTAAGGTACATATTGCTCTGCACATGCAGGGCTGCAGATGGACAAAACAGGTTGCCAAGCAAGGATTAATTATGCATTCTCCACTGAGATAAGATACACACAGTTCAGCCATCAACCTCTCCTTACTAACGGCAAAGACTCTAGAAATACAGCACCAAGACCACTGCCTGCCCCACACCAACACTTCTCAGTGCCTTACACTGACACCATTCAGACAGTTGGTTACTGCTTTTTACTGTGTATCCTGAGCACAAGCACTTGTGCTCCCCTCACTATCAGAAACTGATGAGAGATTTTCTGCAGTTAAAAGCAATGTGGGGAAGACATCCTTCTAGATGGTAAAAATCCGATTCCCCTTTATGACCAGCCACCACAAGAAAGCAGCCTGAAAGAGATGTAAAAGTACAGCAGGTCTCATTTTTTTCCAAAATGATTATATTTTACTCTAAGCTACATTCTGCTTTCTTGACACTCAGCAATACATTGAGAAACAATCAAAAACCGGCTTCTACAGCAGCACAGGGAACTGGGGAGATGTTGGAGGACATGGACAAGTCTTTTGAGTAGAGTGGTTCTTTCCTTATCGGTTTCCCAAAAACTGGAAGCCCCTTCCAAGATCAAGACAAGGAAGATAAAGACTTCTTTATTACTGGATTTTTCATGTTTTAACTGTTTTATTGCACTGCATTTAGCAGTACAGCTCAAAATGGGGTAGGGTCACTATTAGACTACATTCTTCACATACAGGGTGCTCACAGTTGTGGAGCTGCAGTCTCCAACTCTTCCCCTACTTCTTGTCCCCACAAGCCGTTACCACTCCCACCAAGTCAGTGTCTCTAGACTTGCATAATAACTTGCTGATACCTCATACCCATCTCTAAAGTCCTTTGTGCTTACATCATTACACAGATCAACTCATCCCCTTTACCTAAGTTATAAAAATATTTTTTTCTTTTTATCTTTACCTTATTTTCCCTTTTTTCCATTTTAGAAATGCTGCCTTGTCTGAGCTACTCCACTGTGAATTCTTCTGTCTCAAATGAAATATTTATGGATCTCAATATTCTCTGACATGCAGCAGCACAGGCCATATCCATGGCTAGGATTGGGCTTGTTACATTAATGCAGCGTAAGCCTCAGATCAGGGATTCCCAGTCTCTTCATAGTCAAAGGTTGCTTGACATGACTGGAAATTATCCGTGTCCCACTGGGTTAAGCTCTTTGTCCTCTGCTCAAATAGCACAGGGCTGCAGGCAGCTCCTAACCTCCCACTCCCTCCAGAGCAGCTCCTCCTCCCTCACCTCTCTGACTCTTTCCAGCACCTACATTGAGCCTGTGCTAAGACGTCCAGCTGATGTCCAGAGCTAGGTACAGGTTCTGCTCTGCACTCCGTCCAAAGGACCGTTTCACCTCTCAGGAGCCGTTAGTCATTGCATTTTTGCACAGTCTGAATGCAAACAGCATTTGTGAGCAAACTTTTTGCCAGACCAGCATCTCCCTTGTTCCGCCTCTTTACATCTCCAGGCATTTCACCTGCCCAATATGCAAAACATCACACGAGAGCCAACGTATATAGACACAGAAACTGCTGGACATTGAACAACTGTGTGGGTTTGTAGTGGGCAGGGGTGTAAAGATATCTCCTTTCTGAAGGGGTCTTAGTGAAAATCAGGGCCTACTAAGGCACTGTGCAATATTATGCCATTCACAGCAAGCACGGCTGAGTCCTGGGCTGTTCAAATATTCCCATAAGCTTTTCAGCTAGTTTATTAAAAACCAAACCACTGATCCCTGGAGGTATTCAAAAAGCATGTAGACAGGGCACTTCATGACATGGTTTAGTGGCCATGGTTGATGGTTGGACTTGATGATCTTGTTTGCTCCAAGTGGATTTTCCCTGTTTCACCTGCAGGTTCCCTTTTATCCCCTTACTCTACTCCCTATCGTCATTCCAACGGTTTTATTTTCCTTAAATTTTTGTTGCTTTAAGTTGATTTCCCTTTTAGAGCAATGCTTTTTACAGTTGTCACTGCAGACAGGTCAAATTACAGTTTTAAAATTCATGTCTTTCACTGGTGAGCTCAGATTTCGATAGTACTTCACCTGTAACCCTACCTCAAATTTCATTATTTTTTTACTATGCACCACAGAATCCTAAAAGCTGGTAAGTCATCCTGAACAGGACTAGTCCTACAACAGGGTAGGCAGCACTTCAACTTCACAGATGTGTCACAGAGCACTAGGAGAGTGGTCTTATGAATTGTAAAGCATTGATCTGTGAGGTGTAGTACAAGATGACATACCTTGGTGCACTCCTCAAATCTTAGAAAGTTTAAACAGTTCTTGAACATGAAGACATATCTGTCCAATGACACAGAGCTGTTTGTAATGCTTTAACTAGCTACAGAGCCAGTCACCTCATTCACAGGTGCAAATCACTGTTTACAAACACTGTGTAAACACTTTTAAAAGAAATTTTGTCAGGGATTTTTCAAAGGACACTGCAGGAGTCTTTTTTTTTTGCAATAGACCAGCTTCCCCAAACAACAACATTAACTTTCGATTTCATCACAGCTAGGGTCAATAGGAAACTAGGCATTATTCCTGCTATCAGAGTTTCAACAGGAAAAACCCCTTTTTGACTTATTGCTATAAAGAAACAGTGATTTTCCATAGGACAACAAATTACAAAGCAAGCAAATGCAGAAGAAAGTGAAACTCCACCCATTTGTCATAAACAACTTGGCAAGATTTGCTGTTTGGAGTAAAAACAGTGGCTTCAGTCCCTCACTTTCTAAGAAATTGCCTGTTTGTCCTTTCTTCTCTTCAAAAGCAGCTGCAAATATTTGCAGAGCCTCAAGGATAACCTCCTTGGAAATCCTCAGCAGAATTCTCCCCGACTAGATACTAACAAAACATCTGAGAACAGGAATACAGGTAGATGATGGGCCACTACTTACCGTACCATACAAATGTCTCTCTTGCTTGGACCCCTCTGTTCCTCTGCAGCCCAGTCTTGTACTCAGTCTGGGACTCTTTGCAACACAGTCAGTACTTTTGCTTTGACCTTCATAGCATGTAGCACAAAGATCTCTCTTTTGGACTAAGCCAACACCTTAGTGCAGCATTGCATGGAATACACTTCCTAATAAGAGTCAGCACTTAAGGTTTAAATGTCAGTGCCTAATTGTTTACTTGTATTTCATTTTGATTGTTTTTGAGGAATTCGGAAGCTCTAGATTAAAGGAAGTGGGCAGTACCTTATAATTTCAACACAATTTTTTTGTACTGCAGCTCTTTTGTCTGTACCTTGCCAGGGTACACTTGTTACCTCTCATCATCCCTTTCTCTAACAGAGAAAAGTGCAGAAAAAGTACAGTCCCTCAGTTTCCCAAAACTCACTCCTCTAATGCAAATTCAGAAACAGCTGACAAGCAGGCTGAATGACAGATTTGTGCCAAAACACTTGGTGCTATACCTACAGCAGAGAGTTGGCTATGAAGCCCCCAACTAGATTTGCTATCACATGTCATGTTTGCCTCCATACCACCCCTAAAATTATCCTTTCTTAGAAGGAACAAGATCTTATTGGATTTGTAGGCAGAAGGAATCAGTCTGTCCTTCCTTACAGCAGCATAGCTATGCACATAAGTTAGTGTTACTTATTGACAGTTTGGCACCTCAAGGGGAAAGTTGTTGCTCAAGCAATTCACAATAAGTCTCCTATTTCGATACCGCTTTACAGGGTCTCCCTTATTTATTGGATTGCCACCACAGAGTTTATTGCCTAAATCAATTTTTATTAATGCTCAAGGAAAGAACACAAAATCAAATAGAAATACCTTGCAAAAAAAAGCAAACTACTAAAGTGAGGAATCATTTAAAATTATTAGCTAAATCACCTTAGTAGACAAACCCCAAAACTGGATATACGTGCATTTGGTACGGTTTAGCTATCAACTGATGCAAATAAGATATGTTTAGCATACAGAAATTTTAAACAATACATTGCTTGTTATGAGGACAAACGTTTACCTTCTTCTAAACAAAAAAGCTAGAACCAAGACCTTGTGCTATACTCTGTGTCCAAGCATCTACCCCACCCTTTTTAAAGGTTCCAGCTTTTTATGCGAGCAGGAAAACAATTATTGTTGCACTGTGGCCTTGCACACTGCAAATTCAGCATATCTAACTGCTGATGGCATTTTGGGGGAGAAAGCAATAGCAGCTTGCTCTTCTGGCCAAAACATTTTTCTGCTTTAGCTTCTCCTAAATGCAATGCTCCTGAGGAGCCACAGAGCTTATTGAAGAACTCCTGGTTCAGGTCAACAGATTTTGCTAACCTTTCCCGTGCTGTTACAGATGCTGTTCACTCCAACTTCCAAGCCCACCCCATTCTCAGTGGCTGCTGCACCTCAGCAGCAGGGCAGGGGGACACCCCCTTCTTAGCTGCCACAAACCCCATGCCCTATTCTTTTCATGCAGCAGCTGTTTACTGCTGACGTCTCCATGTCTGAAAGGAGGGGGCTGCTATAAACGTGGTCTATCTCTAGCAAAACTTGGTGGGATTCACAGGCCTGACAAACCCACTTAGAGTCGAAGACTTCCTCCAAATTCCTGTGTATTTAAGCATCCAATCTCTTTTGAAAGATGGCTGCCAGAGGGTAAAGGCTGGCTGCACTTTGCATTCTTCAGGTTTTTAATGTATGGTTGCAGATTTTGTTTCCTGAACAGAACAAAGCAGGCTTGCTTTTTTGTTTGAGGAAAAAGAGCACACAAATGTTGTGGTTGTACAATTCACGGCATGTGTCAAACACTCACAAAGAGCAGCATAATAAAAAGCAGGTGCTATGACAAACTTCCGAACTTGCCATACAAGCACCAGCAATGATTTATTGATAACTACAGTTCATCCCACTTAGGTTGTTTTCCAGCAAGTGGTCTAGCACATGCATTAAATCAAGCACTTTCTCTTCCTATCATCTCTGTTACAGTGGCTGATCTCACACTCTGAAGGTCCGGTTCTGCATTTGCTTTGGGACAGAGGAGAGAGAAAGTACCACAGACAAAAAGAAGTGCATTGCATGTGATAGAGCCAAGATGAGCAGAAGGTGCTCAGAGAAATGGAGGATAAAGAGGCACAGAATCTTCTGGAACTACATCCCCATATGGGCCCTGCAGCCCGTAAGAGATTAACAAAACCAACAATACAATTTATAAATGCTGAAATAGTTATCACTACAAAATAATGAAGTAAAAGACCTCTGCGGTCTGTAAACTTTCTGCTGAAGCATTTCAACTCTTCCCCCATCTTGAGATCAATGGTGCTAACTAAAACGGTGCAGTTTCCTGAGACATCAGGTCCAGCTCCTTTTGTCATCGCTTTATTTTTGACATTGAGCTGAGATTTCAAAACAGCACTTTGCAGCCCTACTAAACACCTTCTATTTTACGTTAAGAGAAACAAAGGTGAAAAAATGACCTCATTTAAGTGCCTAACCTAAGAGCTGAGGTCCTCTGAACATCTGGTCCCCTATGCGTGGCCATAACCCTTTCCAGGATGGTCTAAGAAAAGAGACAGACATTGCTTTCACCCAAGTTTAGCACCTGAGCCTGTCACTTTACAAACCACTGTAATAGAAACAGACAGATCAGTCTCCAAAGGTGGTTCACTGATTACGAAGAGGGCTTCAGTCAGTACTTGGGATTATTTAAACATTGAAAAGTTAGCACACAGGGATCCCATCTCATACCTTTGGGGTAGATTAAGATTATGGCGCTGCTCCGACAGCTGAAAATTGAGGCCGAGTACAAGACTCTCACCTGAAATCAAGGGTTTCACCGTGCTCTGTTGCAGTAGCCCACAAAACACAATTTAGGAAGACAGAGGACAAAGTCCATCCAGAAGACAGCACAGCAGCCCCCACAAAAGCTCCTATGGGTTTGCCTGTCTAACAAGGAGTGGCAGCATCCTGCTATCAGAGAACTGCTGTCACAATAATGAGACAAGCAGAGACAGAGGTCTTTTCCAGAAAGTAATCAGTTTTTAAAATAACACAACACTTTCTACTTCAGTTTATTTCTACATTTACAAACTGACGAGGCTATAAATTTGAAAAGAAGTACCTTTCATCCTACTTTGATAAATAGATTGCAGACAGTATGACAGCCTTTTTAAATTAAGGACCTGACTTTCATCAATAGAGTTTTTGCAGAAATATCCCCCTCAGCAAACTTAACCTGAACTTTCCCAATCATAAGCAGAAAGCCATGCAGCCATCCCTCCAGGAAGTGTTTGTTCTGTCCAAAACGTTTTTTTTCCCCTGCAGTAATTCCTGGCATAGATTCATTCCCTTGCTGGTGATGATTAAATTTCTGCTATTACTTGTAGGTCTTGGGCCACAGTCCTTAGATTGCCCTCCTTAGAGCAATAGTGTTTGTTGTAGATCCATTAGACAATGAGTCAATACTACTTCTGTCTGCTGAGATATTGCCTTAGACACACACTTTGAGACAATAAAGGGTTATGGAGATACAGTTTATAGCTTTTAACTGGCAGATGCTTCATAGCCTTGGAAACAACAAATCTTTTTTGCAGCATGAAAATGAGAAGGGGTACCACACCCCAAGACTTTAAGAGCAAGATAGATGCATAAATCAACCAAACGGATTAGGTGACTCTAAGATGTTAGCAAATGCCACACTACTGTTTATCCAGATGCCAGACTGTCAAAGGCTTGGGAGCATAAGATGGCAGACATAGCAGTTCGTATGGGACATCTTCCACCTCCTCCCAAAGCACCTACCCATGGTCCAACACCAGCAACAGAGCAACGTCAAGAGGCGCTGAAGGATGTGACACCCCAGTTGAGAGTGGTAGTTAGCTTTCAGAGGTCATCCCCACTTTGGGTTTAGATCCAAGAGTGCTTTTGGTAAGCACGAAAAATTCCTTTTGGTTGAAACCACCCCAGCTGCACTGTGTGCTCAATGCCAACTTGAGATAGCAGGCATCCAAACTAGCAAGCAAGCCACATCGCTACAAAGTGCTTCAGCACATACTGAATATGCGTACTCCAGTAAGAGTGCTTGAACCTTCACATTTGCTGTAAACCTCCATTCTCCAATTCTTCACAACTTGCTGTTTTGTCTTTCACCAAGACACTTTGGGCCTCCATATCCTGACTAACAACTACAAGCCCAAAGGAATACAGAGTAACAAATATCAAGTTAGCTACTAGAAAGATGGTTATTTAAGCCTGTAGGGCAGTAGCTTTACAGTCAGTTCACCTCCCTGCTCAACCATAAGCTTTCTTGTTTGTGGGGTAGGAGGCAAGTTACTCAGGAGACCTGGGAATTACTGTGATCAATACAGCAACACTGGAGCTGTAGGGACAAGGAGAGCAGAAGCCAGCACCCTGAGGGGATGGAAGTACCTTTTTGACAGAGTGACAGTCTAACAGAGAGCACGTGTCTGTGGAGCAGGGACTTGACCCTTCTCTGCCAAGCTGACTCCACCCACAAGCAAGTCCAGTCCACTCCACTCTGGCCCAGTAACTCTGGCATTATTTTCTGCTCGGAGGTTTCATGAGAGAGGACAAGCTATTCCCACCATAAAATGTCTTAGTTGCCAGGCTATGGCTTATTCTGCTGGGAGACTTGAAAGGTTCAAAACCTTTAAGCATTTCATTTTAAGCAAAGCTGGGCATCAAAACTTTCTCTCCCCACATCCCAAACACACTGACTAGGCAGCAGGCCACTGTACTGCTATTTGATGGATTTTGAACATAAGCTTCTCCACACCCTTCAATTGCTTCTCAGACCCTCAAAACAGAGGCAGAGAAATGCCTAGGCAGGGATGTCAAGCTGAAGACGGCTGCTCATGTCCTGTGCCAAGGTGGGATGAGGACAGTACTGGGAACACACAGGACTTAAGATGTAAAGGTAGTTTGGGCACTTACAGTATTCAGTAGGAGGCTTGTGGCCTGCCCACTGATCTAGCCACAGAGGGGCACTTAAACAATACTGACTACTGAAATCCTTGGAGGAATCTTCTTCTTAAGCCTCTTGGCACTCCAGTTTGCTATATATAATAGGGAGAATAGCACCTTCCCGCATTGCAGCGTGGTTTGCAAGGACAAAGAAACCTATGCAGCTCAATTCTGTGTGTTACAGCACCAAAGATTGATTTGAAGAGTCAATCACTCCAAACCTATTTTTCACCCAAAGCATCTGCTCTCAAAAGAAAAAATGAGCTACATACATTTTACATCACCTTGTGCATGAAGAAAGACAGGCTTAGTGGATGGAGACACTTCACACTGAAGCGTACAAATTGGCTCACCGTGGGAGTGAGGGGGATGAAAATAACTGTCAGAGTTAAGCAATGACCCCTAGGCCAGTCCAGGACAGGAAATGTCATTCAGTCTGCATAAGTAGCACCTGCATCTTCAAAAAAAGTGAAAGAGTCCTTTTACCAGCAGAAGCTAAAAGTGTATTCCCTGAATAACTCAAAGGTAAATGCATTTTGGAGGGGAAAATAGGATGACTGAAAGGAACCCCCGGAGGACTACAAGTCATCAGGTGTAAGAGCTAGGATCCTCTTCCAAGACATCTCTGCATAAAGCAAGTCTGAGATATAGGGCATGCGGGAGGACACAATCTCTCATGAGGAAAGAGTCTAAAGGAATGCTTCTGAGTACAAGGAGAGATAGTTTGTAGACCAGTGAATTTATATCAAGTGTGGTTTTCTTTCATTCTTCACCTATATTTTCTTTAGGGATTAGTAACTTGGATCTAGTTTGTAAGCTGGGTTTCATTTGGGATGTTTTATGTTCTTCTATTTCCAGTTTCACCTTCACCTAATCTCAACTGAAGAGAATTTTCCAATACCTGGCTAGCACCAAGACAGGATGTAAAAAATCCTTAAACCCAGGTATTAGTGCAACAGTTGCACACTACTTCTGCACATTGCTCCACAGTACCAAAACCGTAGCTGTCTGTGCCAACCCAGAAGCTGCATAGGCAACTTGGTAGTGATGGGAGAGGAGGAAGTGCCTGCCAGTGGTCAGAGATAGACAGCAAAGCCCTCTGGTATGGGGTAAAGTAAATCAGAGCATACCTGAATCCCAGGGAATCATTTGCAGCATTACACAATATTACTGAAAGATAAAGCCTTCAGACTTGCACAGTTGTGGCTTAGAGAATCAATTTGCAACTGAGGAGCTTCAGCTCTGTGGTTTCTGTCCTGCAGCGTGAGAATTTGTTTCTATCAAGTTTGCTACAAATTTTTAGCAGGAGTCTTAGCTTCTCTCACCATGAGCTCAGACTCACAAACAAGTTACTAGGGAGCAACAAGCTACTGCATGTCAAATAACCAAGCATGCTTAGCCTTCTTCCATCCAGCTGCTCTGAATGCTCCTGAACTTGCTGAGATACATTTGGCCAGTCATGCCTTAACTTGTTGATACCCTCAACACTTTCTTGTAACACTTCAGCCCCCCCCAAAGCTCATCCACCTATAATGTTGAGCCTAAAATTCAAGAATTATCCCTGTGCGCTCTCTGCTTACAAATCGCACTTGACACACGATGTTACAATTTCCAAGCTAAGTTGTTTCACTTTGGCATTCACAAATAGCCTTAAAGCCTCACAGTTACACCCATCATAGCACCATCACATCCCAACAGAATCATCAGGTCAGAACCATCCTCTCCCAGTGGTAACTGAGTAGTATTCCTATAGCAGGGCAGCAAGTTATTTAGAGGGAAAGACAGTATTAATGTATTTTTTGCTTCTTTAAATACAGTTTACCAGAGGGAAATGAAAAGCAGACTGCTGTGGCTGCATAGTCAAGTGTTTGAAAGAAGAGTGGTGAATCCTAGTTTATGGAAACTGTTTTGTCCTATAGGTTGTTCATGCGCGCTCCATTTCATCTTCATATTCTTCTCTACATGTTACACAACCAGGCTCTTGAATGAAATGGTATCATGCACCATGATCAGGCAACAACAATTGTATAGGATGAGAAAGTGGCATAAATTTTAAGCGTACGTACAAGTTAAATACATATGAAAATCTTTATGAATTTTAAGTATTGTGGAAGTCCCAGCAGTCATATGCATACACACAAAAAAGGCATAATCCAATCCTTCATGCACAGGGGAACATACATTTCCCCTTTCACTTGGAAAAAGTTAGTTTTGTATTAATTGGTGAGCTCTAATCAGCACACTCAGAAATACCAGTAGCCTATTGCACAAATTGTGTGTCAACACATTATGATTATTATTGCATTTGCATGAACATTGTCACAGAGTTTTGATGGTTATAATTGAGACATGTTTTCTCTGATTATATTTTAAGATTTATGAATAAATACTACAGCAAGAAGTCTGCAACATCTGGATGAGGCTTGCTCAGAATCATTATGACAGCATTTACTTTATCACAGTCACTGGAAAATACTTTTATCTCTGGTTACATGACAAGCAGGAAAAATTCAATCTGTGTGTCTTGTGCGTAGCTGATTGCTATCCCTTTAATAGTCTGCATTGTTAACAGTTGTGGAGCTTGAACTGTTTGAAAGTTTTTCCTCCATAATGGAACATAAAAGCTTCTCATCACCACCAAATTTAACCACTTGTTTCCCTTTCAATGAATACGCATGCTTTTAGGGAAGCTAAATCCTTGCTTGCTCTTTTCAAAACTGGCCTGCAGATGCTGCAGTCTTAGATCAAGTGACATGTAAACATAATGGGCAAAGGTGTTACTGAAACTAGTAACTATAGCCAGACAAATTAAAAATAAAGGGACATTAAGTCAACTACCCAGTCTTCCTTTTCTCTTTAATAACACAAGCCCATAAAAAAAAAAAAACAAAACAAACAAAAACAACAAAACAAAACACAACAAAAAAAATCCAACAGAAAAAGGATAAAGATCAACTTGTAATTTTCCTTAGTTGCCAGACGAAAATATATTCCAACATCATTATATAACATCATATACTATTCAATTGTTTACAGAATACATACCTTTCCTACAACATTGTTAATTCTACCATCAGCATGTTAATTTGTCCTGTTTAACTGTCATGTGAGGTGGTAAACCTCTTTGCAATGACTGACCAGGAGCAAAGTTACAGTAGAAATGGTTACCAAGCTTAAGAACACCCTACCATTTGTTGTCCAACGTAAGTGCAATGCAGCTTAATATTTTTAGAATTAAAAAAAAAAGTGAGTACAGTTACCATTCTCTTCCTGTCACACTTTGAGGAATTTTGTTTTTATTTGCAGCTCTCAAAATCCACTCTAAAGAATGAGAAACTGCTGCGTGCTGATGCATGAAAGGCCGGTGATGCGCCCCCACAACTAGTGAAATCTGCTGCTGTGGAACAACATAAAACCCCCTTCATTAGGACTTTTTTTGTATGCTCAGACTCTGGAGCATCTTAGTACTATGCTTCCAGATTATTAACTCCATAGTATCACACAGTCAGAAGAACTAGAAGTCTTTCTACAGTTACTGATATCAGGAACCATCAACTCTTCCCAGCAAAATGAACTATCAAGGTTTAAGCATTCAGACCAACAACTAGTTGAGTTGTGAAGTTCTTTGCTAAGAAACCGATTGGGGGAGGTGGGGGTGGGGGGCAGAAGGCAAGGGCACTTACTGTGTTCTTCTTTCCATCAATTGTATGGTTTTATATTATTATTATAAACAATATGCCATCAATACTTAGTGGCAATATTTTTATTAATTATTGTTCAGGGAACTCATTTAATCCTGCAAGAACAGATGTTGCTCCATTAAAGTAAAACACAGCATCTCTTTTGAGGGAATAAATGACATTTACCTGAGACAGTGGTTTCATGAGAACATTTATACCTTCATTGCTTTACTGGTACAAAAATAAGCCTTATACCAATGGAATTTAATGAAGAAATATTACAGTACAATAAAAGGTAGAGTTAATTTTCTGTGTATGTTTTTTCAGTGAAACTAAAGCCAAGAACTCCGTTATGGAGTTCACATGACAATAATATGGATTTTTCAACATTTTAATTAGGTACATGCATTTTTTTTTTTTTCCAAGAAGGAGGTCTCCTAATACAGATAGCTACTGTTCAAATTTGTACAGTATGTATATATTTTGTACATGTATTACACTTAATCATTCCTACAGCTGATCTTGATCATCCTTTAGGAAAAGGCGCAGTGCAAGGAATTTGTGTATAAATCACATATATAACATATAAATTCAAAACCAACAGTCAAATTTTCAATGGAAGAGGTTGCAGAAAAAAACCACAGGCTGAGATTAGAGACATGCATTGGCACAAACTGTTACAACATGCTGTATGTAGGGACCTGGGCTAAGCTGCTGGTAAATCCCTAAATTAAACCAAAGCTTTCCAAACCTTGAAAGGATCTGCATTATTTTGGTGATACGCATCAATTCACACATTTTTCTTTGTGCTGTCATGGGGGGGGGGGATCCTGCTCAGGTAACCATGCTACCAATAACCCTGGGGTAACTTCCACAACCACAGCAGATTGATAGGAATGACTGTCCATGGCGAGTCCCACCACTGGTCAAAGGGAGCTGCAAGGCCTCACCATCTCCCAGATGAGAATGTCATTTCCTAAGTCTCTGCATGTAGGTCAGCAAGGACCTACAGCCCCAACTTGGCAAACAGCCATCCCAGCTTATAGTTGTTGGATATGGGCAGTCCGAGTCATCTATCTTCTCCCAGCACAGACAGCTTATCAACTCGTCCTTTAAAGTACCAGAGAGGGAAGACGTTCCCGCTGACATGACAAGAGCCAATATAAAGGAAAGCATTCCATCAGCAGACAGCCAGACCTGCTTATCTTGTGTTAACCACTAGCACTGCCCCATCGCTGCAAACAGGAAGAGTGCCTTATATATATGGTACATGCTCATTTTCAGTTTCTTATAATCACTGTTCTACACACCAAAGGTAACCGACCTTCTGGACAAGCATTTTTAAACAAAATGTGGGCATTTGAATATAATAGAAACAAAGTTTAGAAGTGGTGAAAAAAAAAAAAAAAAAAAAAAAGGAATTACCAGAAGCTGACTGAAGCCACACACTGAGGTCAATATCCAGAGGTACAAGCACAAGTCCTATAATAAAGATGGATTGCTGTACTACAGTGGCTTTCCAGAGTTACATACAACTGCAAAGAGCCAGCCAGAAACTGGCAGTGAACAACCGCTCTAACTGCAACACAAGTAACCTCTGAAATGCAGCCATGCACCTATTTTTTCCCAAAGCCCATGATTTATTTATTCCACATCCACTTTGGACTGCTGTCTGAATTGCCTGGAGGTATAAACCACCACAGATGTGATTCCTGTTCATGTGAGTCAGGACAGTATAAGCCACCAAGACTCCCAGTTGAATGGGGATTTGGATTACTGAAGTTTGGCAGAGAACATGCAGAAGGAACAGAGGTGGGAACTTCAACTACAAGTCCCAGGGCCATATGCAGGAACAGCTGTCTGTGTGCTGCACCACCTCTTCAAAGTGCCTCCTATGCACTTGACTGAAGAGGTTTCCAATCCAACCTGTACTTTCCTGTGTGTCTAAGAGACCATTTCTGTGTGGCATCACCAGCAGATCATCTCAGCAACAAACTTCTGTTCTTTTCCATAGTACTTCTCTCATATGTACATGCTACCTCTTCAGCCTCTGAGGTCCAAAACGGTCTACTTAAGAGAATCATGGTTTCAAGGATGCCTCTTTTTAGGCTTCCAGAAGTACGTTTAAGCAAACAGCTTGCACCTTCAGCTCAGATGTTTTGCCGGGCGTGCGTACTTTGAGGATGTGGAAAGCAGCAGGAATGTAGCACAGCCAGAGCCATGTGGTGCTGCACAGAGGACAGTGAGCTCACTAGGACTCAAGGAGCAGGAGAGAAATCTTTGGGGAAAGTACAAGCATGAAACCAGTCAAAGTCTCTAAGAAAATTAAGCCTCTGCTTCCAAAGCAGCCTGGGCCGATCTAATCACTTGCTGGCACAGTCCTGCTTTTTTTGTCCATCACAGACTGTGGCCCTGCACCCTCTCTGTGCCAGCACCGGCCTTCCTCCAACTCTGCACTGAGATATTTCAGCTTGCTAAGATGGCAGAAAGTAAATCCCTGTATCAGCTAGGGAGAAGGTGTAGTTTTCTCAGTCCCATGTAGCTTCCCAGCAGACAGTCTGCCTTCTGATCAGCACAGGTGGCCCCACACCCATCCCTCAGGCTCTGTGAAGAGCTTCCCAGGCTAAACTCCCAGGTCTTTTCTACTACAATCATTCTCATGTAACTTGAGAAAAAATAATATTTTCTCCTGATTTCTCAGAATAAGAGGATAATAAGAGTCCCTTTTGAAATCCAGTTACTCAGATTTTACACTGGTATCAGAGTATCATGGTTGCATTGCAGGACAAACCGCTGTGCTAGAAATCTCTCTCAAGTCCCTCTAGAAGCAAGCCAGCAGCCTCAGGACTAACAATCCCCCATTTAAAACTTCAGGCGACCTCCTTCATCCTTTGGCTTCTCAAACTCACAGACCAGCAGAAAGCAGCTGGGATTTCATATACTGCTGGCATCTTTACTGAAGGATATTTCTCTCTCCCTTCACACACTGAACCCATCCTTCTTTCTCACTTCCTTACAAGCAATTATTTCACATAAGCAGAGCAACACACCCAGCTATCAATTATCTCTTCTTGTCAATTCTTGCTTAAAAGAGGAGGGATCAGCATGCCAAACCAACAACAGCTCTGCTTATGGGTAGAGACTTCAGATGCTGCTTAGAGAAGGTCTGTGTTAGGAGTTCTCAAGAGGCTTCCTTCCCAAGATTTCCCTTGAGAGGGGCCGTATCTCTCCCCAGCATAGTTTATGGAGTAAAGAGGAAAGTTTCTAGATAGAAGTCTAACCAGAGAAACGTGATCCTGAAAGCAGGAATTCGAGTTATTGGCCTGGGACCATCTGGGCAAAAAGGAAGTATCCTAGTCCCTCCTGCCTCAGCAACCTGGTAGTGAGACACAAAATGATGACAGAAAGCTGCACAAGCCTGCATTGCAACATAAGTACGTTTCACAGCAAAATGAATGCATCAAATCCAATGTTTCTGCTGATGGCTGCCTTTTGCTTTTTGTTTTTTTATAATACAGTTTGGATGCCTCGGGCCTGAGCTGAAGACGGGAAGTCTGCTGTAAAGTTGGTTGTACTAGCCTTGACCCAGCTTTCTCTAATTTATCTTGGTCTGAGTTCAGGCCTCTGCTGAGTACACAAGCAAAGCTTGGTCATTCTCACATTAATTAACACCTGCAACATTTGACTGCAAAATTGCTTCAGACATGCCTAACACAATCCCATAGAAATGAGAGAGCTGTTAAAGCATGCATTGCTACAATAGTTTAAAATAATTGTGCAAAGTAGTTAAAAACATCATTATGATTCCAACTGTTAAGACACCTCATTAATTCCTCAATACTCGATGTCACTTTCTTGGTATCAAGTACCAGGTATATTAAGCACACAGAGGAAGTTCAGTTTCAAACCAGAATAAACCTAGAATAGTTATTCCCCATAATAACTGCAAATACTTAATTACAGAGTACCAAACAATGTTCATGTTCCTTGCCTCCACCCACCTTATCAAATGGATTAATTCCTATTTCTCTGCTCCCCTGCAGATCTGTAGTGTTTTCCTCTCAGAAGCGGGCATCCTGTATGGAATAAAGGGAATGGCTGCAGCCAGATAGATTATGGCTGTCAAAGTAATTTGTATAATTGTGACTATTATTTTGAAAGCTAGGTATCAACATAGATTGAATTTTATGGTTGATTTTCCATGTCTAGATATCTGGCCATGTACAAGTACTGACTTCATTCTGCTGCAAAGGATTCAACAGTGCATCTACAGGAAATAACATTAGTCATATCTTGAATCATTTGCAGTCTAAGGTTTTTGAGGGTCTTGACTATGAACATTAATACTACGGACAGACTTCTTCACAGATAAGCAGACATTTTTAAGCACTAAAATACAGCATTAAGAGCCTATCAGTGTCACATACATACTTAACCCACTTAACTAGCTACTTTAACAGTACTTCTTTTAAAAGCTACACTGAAGGTAGATTCACTACTTGCACAGATCTGTAACTTTAAATTTTACAAGGGATTTCACAGCTGATGGAAAATTTTTACTTCTGATTGAAAGCAAGGGTAAGGGGTAAATGCAAGAACCAAGCCAGCATGTATTTCAGGGACTCCGTTCCCATGAAATCCCTATATGGAAACAGATCTAGCACAAGACTCAAGTGAATAACATTGCACTTACTCCACTACCCAGCACCAGCTGGATCTGTTCTGAGCCAAGGCAAAAAAGTAGTAATATTTTATGACAGAAAGAAAATCCCATTACTAGGAAGTCAAAAATGAAATGTGCCATTGAAGTTTCATGCAAAGTCAGACTGCCAAATGATTTTGTCAACAATTTTTTTTTTTTTAAGATGTCCTAGAAGCTTTTCCATGTAATAGCAATTTCTCCAATTAAAGGCAGCGTTATGTTAAGAGCCGTATAATAGTCTTACTATTCTGACCCTGGGTAATAGCTCTGAAAAGGCTGCATCAAAAGTTTGCAGTTGTTGGGGAAATGGTTGTGGCATGGGTTGCATTTTTACACATAACCCCCGGGTTAAGAGCTGCATGTGTTTTGGATCAGATGTCTTATTGAAATCCACTGTGCTATGGAAACAAAGTTTTTCTCTACAGCTATCACTGAAATAATTTATCAAACCCTACAAGCTGTCAGAATGGGTAGAAGTTCCTATGGTAAAATAAGTTGGGTGCGTTTCACACTTCCTCCATACAGGTAATCATTAAAACCACAAGGCTATAGACAATACAGGTTTCTATTGTGGATGAATTAACATACCTATTGTAAATGACAATGTGTCTTTCAAGGGAATGAAGTATGCCATACGAGTAGCCTTGAAGTAGCTTGGGAAAAGTGCAGATGTGGAAAGACCTACCCTCAGACAGATCACCACTTTGAGTTACACAGCACGTTCTATGATATTCCCAGCCTATTCGCAGGAACCCACAGAAGTCATCTCCCTTTAGCTTCATAATAAACACACAGGGTGCAACACATGTTAAACTAATTTTTTTTTCCTGGGTTTTTCATCAGTGATTCACATCCAACATGGACTCTACACACTAAGAAATTTTTATCATGCATCTTACTAGGGACTATTCACTATGTGTAGTGTTTTGAAGGAGATCTTTACTGGAGGGATGAACACCACACTGGATAGGGGAAACAACTTCAAGGGCACAGGACACAATTCATCTCATGGGAGCACTTTGCTTGCAAGAAAGGTGACACAAGGACAACTCAAAGATTGGTTATAACTATTCCAGAACAAGCCATGAACACTTCAGCCAGCCAAGCTGGAATGCCTCTTTAGGGAAGAGGTCACCGTGGAGATACAGCTCTTTATATATCAAAGTTACTATTTTGCAGTATGTAGTACTTGCCAACATGAGCCAGTTGACTCCTTTTGAAAGGCAATGAGAAGACAGAAGCAGGAGTAGAGGAAACAGACACAAGGCAGGTTGGGAGAGGCAGGACAGTCTATCATTAATTTTATCCCATATGTTCACTTACCAAATTCATCTGGTGGAGGTAAAAAGTGACAATAAAGGAGAAGAATGGATGTGTACTCCTTTGCAAAACTCAAAAGTCTAAAGCCTTCTAGGTTTATTTCCCAATAGAGTGAAAACATGCTGAATGGAATCAGGCTGAAGTGCTACAAAAGTGTGAGAAAGCTGCAGGCAGAGCTTTCACTGGTAATATCAGGCATCCAATGAATAACATTCCAGCAAGGTCTGGGGTCTTAACTAAGCTTTCAGATGTTAAGACCTCTGAAAAAAATTATATATATGCAGATTCAGTCAACTGTGAACTGTGATGTTAAATCAAAAGGTGTAACAAAGTTTAGTGAGAACCTGTTAATAAACCTTATGGTAATGCAAAAAAGATTCCCTATCAATGAAAAAAGTTTTGAAAGTAAATCATTTATCTACCTCAAAGTATTTTATGAATATGGAATAACCATATTTGTTATATAAGCCAATATTCCACTTGGTGTTCTGACGAACAGTAACAGCTCACCCCAACCAGACAGGTGGCAGAGACTTCACCGAACATCATCTTATTCAGAGCTCTTTGCAGAGAAGGAAGGTGCTATCCTCTCAGCAATTATCAGTGCTCCAATTTCAACCTTTTCTTCCTCTCCCTGAGATCCCCAAGAGCTTTATTATACAAATGAACAACTCAAGATTACTAGATTTCCTTTAGAAATTCCAGTCATTTGGAAAGACGCTAATCTTAGAAAGGCTGCATTTTCCAAGCGTTAAAGGCAAAGGGTAAAGACTGGCTAAGCTTGCAAGATGAAAGATGAGCAAGAGTAAAAAAAGGAGGTTAGCATACCTGGAACACTATATGCCAGCCCTCTTTATTTGCAGTCAAGTTTTTCAATCAATCAGCTACACTCCCAGGAAAATGTAGTGTCTTCCTTAGACATTAAGCTACAAATGACAAACACGGGCATAAAATCATATATGCTTTCAGCAAGCACCTTCTGCACTACACTCCTATCTGGACTGCTGCCTTGCCCATCAACAACTCAATTTCTCAGTGCTGCAGAACAAATGGGGAAGAACAAAACATACAGACTTGCTTTTACATCTTGATTTTCGCTCCTCTTTGGGGACATGGAAGTAAGCAGACATTAATTGCTTAGTTCCATATTTTTAGAACATTGCTGTAGGAGAAAAGACCTAGGAGTGGGTATAAAAAAAAAGAGAATATTTAAGGTAAATGAAGAAATCAGTCCATGAAATAGCAAAAAAGGATCTAAAGGTTCTCTGCCAGAAAGACAGAGTGGGAAAAGACATTTAAAAGAGTAACAGCAACCTCATTGATAAAAGCTGCTGAGCAAGAGGCAGCAGGGACCTCTGACAGCTTCTTCCAGGAAGTGCTCACACTAGCCAAACTTGGCTGACCACCTCAGCTCCCAAAGTCTGTTGGCTCATCCTCTAGTGTTTTTCTGGAAGCTTAGGGGTAGAGGTGGGGATCAGGGCTCCTTCATTGCCCACTTCAAAGAAACTGGGCATATTTCAGAACACCATGGTGGATCCCCATCCTACGTTAGCCACACAAAGACTGTAGGCAGTGCAGTCAACTAACCAAACTGAGTGACTAAAATTAGAGACGTAGTCAGATCCTCCAG
>VYZV01004673.1:0-12302 GCA_013401275.1 Pandion haliaetus | reverse complement strand
TGCTAACAGATTTTAGAAGGGCCCCAGTTTGATCTCTGAGTGAACAGTGCATAGGGTATGAAGGGTTTCCTTGTGGCAGTTCCAGTCCATTTTAAATTAGAAAGATTTTCCACCATACCTACATGAACTAAGCAGCAATGGGAAGACAGACTCTCTCACAGAGTATCTATAACAGATTAGGCATACTTGCTGGGAAAAAGGAATAGTCCACCCTGCCTTAGACAGAAGACTGGTCTAGGTGACCTCTTGATAACGCTGTCCAAACCCCTCTTCTTTCTGCTAGACTTGAGCTTGTAGATCTTCTAAGTTTTCAAGCTACAAATTCAGAACACCAAAGAGCCCATTCAGGAGAAGAAATCAGATCTCTTGCATAGTGTTTGCCTTCCTTGGATCTCAAGGTGCCTTACACAAGGCTGGCATAAAGAGTCCCAAGTACCAGATAGCAAGCTACCTCTAAAGCCAAGATCAACCTGTCATTCCAAAAGTGGTTTAGGTCAGAAATCATGTCAGTGCTGGATCAAAGATGTGCTGACACACTTTTCAGGTTGAAAGAAGAATTCAGCCTCCAACCTCAATCGGCACTTGACTCGAGACCCATAAAAAGCAGGCATTTTGTACTGTCCCTGCAGTACAAAAAAGTGCGCTGAAGACTTGCCAGCTGACTCATCACATGGACATGGGCTTGCTGTTCATAGGCCTGGACTGCAAACAAAGACTCAGCAGTTAAAGGCTAAACTACTTCCTGATCCACTCAGGCACTCTGCTCCCCTCCCTGCATCAGTATTGATTACAATGGTTTCTTATAGTAGGTTTCCCCATCCCTTATTAAAATAAAGTTCTTTTCTAAAAGCTCCTCCTTTGTGTCTTGTTTGTAAATTCACTGATGCTGATTCATTTCCTTCTAAGGAGCTCATGAATAAAATATGAAGATTATAAATTCAGGAGTCTTTGATGTGTTTTCAAGCATTAGGAACTCAATCAGTTCTGTGCAGTTATCCCTTTGAAGTTTCAATTGGACATTTTCTTCCTCAAAAAAGAAAAGCTCCTGTCCTTTTGAAGGATGACTTTCTTAAAGATATACTATTTATTTTGGCTTTATTCTTGATAAAAGTCAGAGGACAATACAAGGATCAGGAAATGGTAACCGTTAAGAAGGGCTACCTTTGGGGTAAACATGGATTTATGAACCTACAAGGACCTTCTGACTTATCCCATTTCCATAGGTATTGACATCAATGCAATTATTTCAACATCAACCTGGAACAACACACAGCAGACCTCACCCTTGATTATTTATAGCAATAGTCATTCCAAGGAAGGGCTCTACCTCTAAACTTCAGAGCAAGTTAATTGACAGAGGAGCAGTGAATAATTTCAGAAAGACACACAAAAGGAAAAAAAACCACTAAATTTTGCCCTGTCCCTGCTTACATAGAAATATTGCCCTTCATATTCACTTAGCACTCATAATGTGTTATGCTGCTGCTTAGTTTTGTCAGATTTCAGGAATTAGATGTGATTGTGCAGAGCCTGAGCTGCTCCCGCAGCTTAAACACCAACCTCCTTGAAGAAGTGCATTAGTGTCTTGCAGTGACATATATCATAAGGTACTGTGGAGCTCAGAGAATACTTTACCCAAAGGGTTCCCATGCAGTCATCCTAAGAACAGAAATAAAATCAATTTGCTTTAATTCCCTTTCTACAGACATTCTTGGTTTTCTCAAGGAACACTTCTGTTAGAAGATAAAGTTTCCTTGCAAGGAAACACAGTCTTTTATTCTCTCCACTAATTGTTTTTTTTCAAGTCATATCCTAAAGTGACTTGTGCAATTTCTATAGTTATGGTCTTCCGCAACAGTGACATGACTCCAGTAAGCCCAATCTAGCATTAAAATAGCGCATAGTAAGCTGCACTTTACTTCCAGCTCAACACAGCTACAAAATTAGTCAAACAATGAGACTTTAATCGGTGTTGGGCTCTAGGAAGCTTCAGTATGGCTGTCACTGGTAGCCAAATGGATATTCTTGCACCTGCAGTATCTGAATACTAGTCATTTTGCCCACAGGTGGATTCATGGAAGCAGCGAGAGAAAAATCAAACTCCAGCACCCACACATCTATAGAATACCATAACTTTCCAAGTTGAAATGGACAGATACTCAATTAGAAACATCTTATCTTGATTGCAGAGCTTAGCTCTACTTTCACCCACCCACATGTGGCAATTTAGGGTCTTCCCTTCCAATAATCTCCTCAATACAGATGGGTTTGGAAAGCTGCTGTAAAGTCAAGTGCTAGTCTCCTAACCACATATGCGTAACACCAATGATCAGTACATCTCATAGAAGGTCAGCCTTTCTCTGCCCCCATCCCACTTTGACAGTACAGTGTTTGGCTGAAACAGTCCAGAAGATTACCCCAGCAATAGCCCCCAGACCCAGTAGATTCTGGTCCGTGTAAGGTTTGCCAAGGAAAGTGACCTCACACCATTATCTCCTTTGGGTATCCGCACCTGCATCTTCTGAGTCCCTGAAACAGGTGCTTAGACCTTAAGCCAACACTGTACATTACCGAACTTCACTCCTTGCTCAGTCAAATGGAAATCTAAAATAAAGCAAGCCTTTGAGTACACTGAAGAAACCCAGGTTTATTTAATATTAGAATATTAAAAATTAGGCTTTTTACCCTCTCTGGCAAGAGACAATTTTACTACAGCTTAAAAGGCATTCACACCATTTGTAACAGGCCGTAGGTGTGAAAACCATGAGGGAGATCATCAGCCCTGCAGCGAATTAATGCATTCAAATAAATAGTTCGATTAGAAATGAGGACGTTGTATTCTTGACTCAGTTTTGCTTCCATAGTGGATATGGCTGCCAAATTGCACTGCACAAATGGCACACAATTTATTCTCTTACATGTGACTGAAGTGAGTTTTAGAAAGTACTTTTCATGGAAGATGCTTAACAGTTCTCATTTTTTGTACTTTTTATCAGCAGTTAAAAATGAATGAAGATTACTTTAAGTACATGATATTAGGCAAAGAATAAATACAACTGAAGATTGCCAAAAGATTATTTTGATACATATTAACCATTGAAATTGCCTAGATATAGCGGTAATGAGCATTTTAAAACAATTTCCCTAACTCCTTGGATCAGTTCAAAGGAATACATATGTATAAAAAATTCTCTTCAGGCATAAACGCATTTAAAGTAGTTATTACAGCTTTTACAAATTGCAGTTATTTTACACGCACTTAGCTGAAAATAGTATTCAAAACATTGTCAGCTGAATCCCAAAAAGCATCGGACTCCTGTTGCTGTGGCAACACATTGTTCATGGTTTGCACGTCTGAGGCAACAAAAAGTCTAAAATATTGAATGTTTTAAATATATTAAGTCCAGCACTTAGATTGTGCCACCACATCCCAGTTGAAAGCTAGATTATTCCTTTTCCACCTAGAGATGTCCTGCCATTGAGAGCCAAACTATTACTTAACATACTCACTGACAGCAAAAGGCTTTCCAGATGCTAAGAAAAAGGATTGTTTAACACACTGTGGAGCAGCACTACTAACGGTAACAAAGAAGGGGGTTTTGCCTTCTCCGCTTGCCACCACAGGATGGAGTAGAAGTCAGAAAGAGGCATTGCTCTTTGGAGCTGGAGACATTCTGCCTGTGGAAGATAAATTAGGAACTTAATTCCCATTTCGTCTGTACTGAACCATTCCAATTGACCTCTGTTTACTTCCGAGCAAGCAAGATTTGGACACCCTCTCTGCTTTGCAGCAGAACACCCTGCTGTCAGCTG
The DNA here is from genome assembly GCA_013401275.1 of Pandion haliaetus. Lineage (NCBI taxonomy): Eukaryota > Metazoa > Chordata > Aves > Accipitriformes > Pandionidae > Pandion > Pandion haliaetus. The sequence goes on along the minus strand of VYZV01004673.1, from coordinate 8,489 downwards.
TGTTGCTCCAGCAGATACTTTCCTTTCTCCCAAGGCGGAGCTGCTGGGCAACAGGGTGCAAAAGCAGCAAGAAACGTCTCCTTTAAAGCAGTGCAACTCGCTCTGTGTCTTGTACCAGGCACTGCACAAATGATGTCAGAGTCAGGGAAGAAGCACAGCACTGCTTAAAGCTCAATCATGTGTCATCTTAAAATCAACCCCAAAACACATCAAGCACAGAAGTTGTACAGGTTTTCTGAGCAGTAAATGAATATGACCTGAGCATCACCCCTGCCCTCACCTTCCTTAACAAACTTTAGTATTGGGCTTTTTGTAATCCATGTGTAAACAACTTCACATGAGGAAAACAATAGGTATATTTGCAATTAATTAATTCACACATTTTCAGGAATTTCTCCACAGTCCTTTAGAGCACTCATAGGTTTCTCATACCTACACTCTTCTGCAGAATTCCCTTCTGGGTGGCTGGATAACAAAATTATATCCAGTAAAAGTTACCTGCATCCAGGAGACACTTAAGAAAAAACTGGGTTTTGTTATGCCCTGACTCTCACTGAAGGTAAACACGTTTATGACCTCCAGTTACTGTGTTCTGTGCTCCCAGTGGGAACATTAACTTTAATACATGTTTGCATTTTAACTCCAACTATAACAATAAGCAGCTGCCCTACTTTGGACCTGAACAATATCTTCCTAAAATACAAAACTGAAGACCTGCCAGGTAATCAGAAATCATCTCCCTGTATCTAAACAGAAGGGAAATACTCCCTCTATGCATCACCTGCAGTGACTTTGATTTAGCTTTCATATAGCTGCAAAATGACTACCTAATACCAGTGTAGATGGCAGATGAAGCTCCCAGGAAAGAAATTATTTGGTACACACACACGACTTCACAAGGCAGAAATTTACTTTGTTTGGAAGAATGTCAAAGAAACACATAACCAAAGCCAAATCTCTAGTCTGATTGGTTCACCAAAGGGAAGTAAAACCACACCTCTCAATTTCACATACTCTTATTCCTTCAAAACCATCTGCATATACCAACGATACGGGGTAAAAGGAAAGTCCACTGAGAATAGCAAGGTGATGATCTTCATGCAGGACTTGTAGGTACATTTCACAACTGCGACAAAACAAGTTATGATGATTAGAACCTGATCCCAAGCCACCCTAGCTAACCCACTGCATTCAGTGGACCTGGCCTGAGATCCAGTTAGCAGTCCCTGCAACTGGCTGCCAGTCCTTTAATTGTACATTGCTGCTTTTGGCTAATTCAGACAGTAGGACACAGAAATTTCAGTGTCCAAAAAACCCAAGGAATGGCCAAAGTACCATAAAACCTTGCTCAATGAAAACCTTCCTGAAACATACAAAAGCCACTTCATTAAAGGTGGTGATAAGAACTCATGGGGGAAAAAATGTATTGCAATACATGTCCAAAATGTTTTAAATATTTTGTATGTCCTGTACCATGTTGGTAGTGAAAACATTTTCCTATGATTGACTAAAAAATGAAGAACATTAAGCTTTTCTTGAGCATGAAATTACTACTAAACCTCCATGTTATAGAAAGCCTGAAACTTTGAAGGGAAATGCTTTTACAAACTGGACTAAAATCTTCCAGAAACTGATCAATTTAGGTGGATGTGCCTGTGTGGTAGAGGGAGAAAGCAGGAACAAATCCAGAGAAGCATAGAAATACTCGAAATAAAAAACAAACAAACAAAAAAGCCTCGAGGAAATCCTAGAGTGAATTTTTTTTTAGGTCGAGTACTGTGTGTGGGGAAGAAAAAAAGAAGTCTTGAACCTTTGACAGTCACACCATTTGATTCTTTCTCCTGCTGTTTAATTCTTCCTCTATTCAGGCACAATGCTTTTCATTTTCTGGAAAGAAACAAGACTGAATCACATAAGTAACTGCTTTCACCATTAGTCCTTTGCTCTCCTCCCTGTAACAGCCTGCAAGCCATTGAAGTTATACTCAAGAAACATAAGCACCTGCAACTTCTGTGAAAGGGCAGATTTACCATAAAAATAGAGAGCTCTAGCCTGGGGGTATTTTTTTTTTTTAAAAAAAGGAATAGATTAAAGCCAGTCTTTTTGCCGAAGACCTATTGTATCAGTCTAAATTAATCCCATACTCGAAATATTGCTACTTTTCCTATGGTCTAGAAACCTCCTCTTTATGCTGCCTTCAAGCTGTCTGCGAACATTACAGCAGAGCCTGCTCCTCCTGGACTTCAGCTGGCTCCTCTCCAGCTAATCAGCTCAGCACAAGTTATATCTCCCCCACCTCTTTCTTCCCTGTCAAATAATTTTCTGGATATACTTTTCAGTGCGGGAGTGTCTCAGTTCACTTGGTGGATCAGAGGTTTTAGCAACTGATTCTGTGCATTATGTGGGCAGATGTATGAAGGAAAAAAGATTCAAACCACCAAACCCTTTGGGGAGGGAAGGGAAGGTACCTTGTGAAAGAGGGAGCTTTTTATCTCAGGAAACCTGGCATCACATCTGGAGCACATTTTACGAAAGGATTTTCAAGACAGTCCAATTTCATAGATATTGGGGTACCTCAAGGGCAAAAAAAACCCCTCAACATGCTGTTAAGGTGGCAGTATCTCAGCATCAATGACAACAGTAGTCCCACCCTGAGCTAGAGCACAGGGATTTCTTCAACCCTGGGAACCATAAATATTTTTGCAGTTTGGAAATCTGTAAATAATCTTTCATACCACACACCTCAAGGATAAGGCTCCCTTGGGCCATAAATAGCAACTTCATTTCTTTTCCTCACTTTGCCTCAAAGCAAGCCTGTGAATATCCCACATGCCATGTTACTCTTCACAGGCCAGGATCAATGCTATTCCCCATTCAGCTGCAGTTCCCACTCTGCCTTCCCACTGGAGAGCCAGCCTTGCCACTGCCTTGTTTGCTGGCATCTATTTACTCTCCTATTCTAACAGCACTTCCTGATTTCCCTTCAGCTCTTGCAGAAATTCAAAGGAATTTTGTGTTCAAATGCTACCCAAATATTTATATTTCCTTATATTGTTTAGTTAATGTGAAATCACTACCAGCTTTTTTTCTTTTCAAATAATGAAGTCATCCAGAATAGATTTTCTATAAAGCTTAGCTCTCATTTCCATGCCTCCAAAAAGCTGCCTCTTTTTTAAATGGTGCTGTTTACAGCAATCATTGGAAGCTGCACACTTTTCAGAATCCAATCTTCAGTTCCACTGTTTCAATATTACTATAGCTCACATGCCCAGGGAGTAATATCACTTTCCTCAAGTGAACATATTATCAGCTATTTAGCTCTAGTAGTATTATCTAGCAGTCCAACTTTTAAGATTCTGAATATATATAAAAAAAGGAATCTGTACCACTCCTTTAGTACTACAATAACTGATAATTAAAGTAACACATTCATAAAAATATAGTTTGGGGTCAGGTTTGGGTTTTTAATTCTTTTCCCATCCCTTCCCCCTCCCTTGAGAAACTTATCAGATATCACATAGGAACAATATTACTGAAAAGGCATAACAAATTTCCATCTGTGCAGTGGGACTCAGCGAAGGCAGTGATTTACTGATTTATAATGATTTACTGATGTATTCCCTCAAATTCCAGTTTTAACATCTGAGTATCTGAAAACCCTCGTTTTAGTACCTACAAAGACTCTCTCTAGAAGTCTGTATTATTTGCCATTCTTTTCACAGACTAAAGGCTGGTTTTAAGCTGTCTTTCAAGACAGATACAGACATACTGGAGCATGTCCAGCAAAGGGCCACAGAGATGACTAAGGGACCGGAGCATTTTTCATACGAGGAAAGGCTGACAGAGCTTTGACTCGCCAGCCAGGAGAAGAGAAAACTTGGGGGGATCTCATCAATGTGTATACGTATCTGATGGGGGTGGGGGTAAAGAAGATGGAGCCAAACTCTTCTCAGTGGTGCCTAGTGGCAGGACATGGGGCAGTGAGCACAAACGGAAACATGAAAATTCCATCCAATTCCATAAGAAAACCCTTTTTTAATGTGTGGGTGACTAAGCACTGGCACAGGTGGCCCCAAGAGGTTGTAGAGTCCCCATTCTCGGAGATAGTCAAAGCCTGACTGGACACAATCCTCTGCAACCTGCTCTAGCTTGCCCAGCTTGAGGAGGAGTTGGACTAAATGATCTTTAGATTCTCCTTCCCACCTCAACAATTNTACCTGCTTCCACTTTTTTTTTTTTTCCTAAGAAATAAATCAACAACAGGACACAAATCACTGTTCTTTATGAAATCAAAGACACTCTCACAGGAAAAGCAAAAACATTTTATCCACAGAAAGAAGTATCAAAACCTAATTTCTCAAAGCCAAAACCTGAAATGTTTCTATTCTCAGAATACAAAGAGAGAAAAGTCAGACTATTCGATGAAAAGCAGCAAAAGAAGAGAGAAAGCAATTGGTTGTTTATACCATCCCTGGTAACAAAACCCACTTTCCAGCCCATTTGCGTGTCTGCAGATCCATAGCTATTTGCCAGTCAACTCATTCTAACCTGCCATTTCCCCAACTTACATTTTACATTTTTCTTCCAGATTCATATGTAAGAATCCCTCTGGAAAATCCTCTTTACAGAAACCCATAGCACTCAAACCCAAGGGACCCTGTTGCCTACCGAGTACGAATGCCAGCAGGCTGTCAGACCTCACTTGCAACTTTCTCATTCTTCACAGTACCTTCAGAGCAGTTTGCTTTGCAGAGAGAGGTAAGGCAGTATGAGACTCAGTAACAACAGCTTTTCCCATTTCTGCCTATCTGGTTGCTGAGAGCTTCGAAATACTTATTTGAAAAAGAAACATGCTCATGTTTGGGAAAAGAACGCATGAGACTGTTTCGCGAGGTAAATTAAAATTTACTTCAAATAGCACACTTCTTATTCCAAGCTTTGGAATAGTAACCACAGGAAATACAGAAGTTTCAGACATTTCAGTCACTCCCTGCTAATCTGCACCTCCCTTAACTCTCACTGCAATTTCAGTTCATGTTTTGAAGCTGCACAGTGATTTTCATTATCCTAAAAAGGACATGATCCCACCAAAAAGCAATTTTTCCCTAGCAATTTCTCTCATTTAGCACTTGCACTGGGTCCACTTTGTTCTTACTGCATGCAATGCAAAATTGCTGAGAAGTTTGATGACCCTCCAGGTTCTATTATTTTCAGATCCCATAATTTTTGCTTTATGCTGCTAGGATTTTCATATTCTCAGACAGTGCTGTCACAGAAATACTAATTTCTAACTAGGTGAGGATAAGATTCTTTGCTCTCCATGAGCACCTAATACCTCTGTTACTTCAGCATTTGTGATCCTTCCAGGATCAGTTCCTTAAAACCAGCTGCTGCTAATCGTTCGATTCCTAGAAAACTGGAAATACTCATAATGGCATCATCTCTTCTGCAAAGCTTATGACAATAATTCCTGTGTTAGTTGGCAGAAAACTGTTGAACTAGTTGGTCTTTATGAAAGGACTCCCATTTATCTTTTGATTCACATTGGAATTAGGTGATAAAGGCTTCTATCTGCAATCTAAATCTTGTTCTCTCTTGCAAACACCAGACCACATATCTTGTCAGTTCACAGATTGACTAATGTAATTCCACACTGGCAGGTCTCCCAGATAGCACTGTAAGAAAATGTCAGCTGGTCCACTGTATTTCTGCAGAGTTAATCATCAGTTCAAAATGTCACCATCCTATTTCCTTCTTTCTTCACTCCCTTGATTTCCTTCTCATAAACTTTTGAATTAACTTTAAAAACTAAAAAACTGACCCTCCATTACACCAGAGCATAAGAAATAGTTTGGAAATGAGTAATCCACAACTGGAGTGAGGTGCACTGAAGCCTGACGCCGATATAAAGTAACCAGCAAACCCCTTCAATGCTGTTTAGATTCTCATCCCATCCCCATCGCTTCGGTACACAAGGACACTAGATTACATCATGTGGTCCCAAGGAAGACACTGAATAACAAATGCTGCCACATCTCCAAAACTCTAGGCAGAAATCCGATTGCTTGCACACACAGGCCTTCCGACCACAGGACTTGGCTATGCAGTTGTTGGGGAACAGAGATATTTCACATAAGTAATCCTTATGACCATAGTTGGTCTCCTTCAGCAAGTACTGCTCAAGATGAGCACGGACTGGAGCTGCAGGCTCAGATTAGGGAAATACGAGTTTTTCAGATATGCTGTAGGGATCATTACTGCATAAAGAAAATTTCCTGTCATGTATCAGATGAGATTCCGTTACAGACCTGGGGGAGCACTGGGCATAGCCTTTGACCCCAAATAGCTTGTTCAGATCGGAGGGAGCAATCTTGAATCTCAGCCCTGAAAACAGGCTATCCACATAGGCAAGGAGCTCTGCATAAACTAAGCAGCACCACTGCGTGTAGCAGAGTAGCACTTTGCTCAGTACACGGTTTCATTTAGGTCAGGCAATGCTACACACTTTACCCCACCAGTGACATCAGTACACTGTGTGTTATTATGCATGCTCAGGTATACCATCTCCCCCATTCCTTTCCTCACCTGGAACAGTTCAAGGCTTCCGTTGCAGGATCCAGCTCTACAGGGACCTGTGCACGCACTTACAAGGAACTAAGCCTGAGCCCTGGGATCAAGCATGGCAGTTTCTTCTAACCATTACATCTCACTGCATTAAGCCCATCCAGATAGTAGGTGATATTCTAATTCTATTCTTTCCTTCCCCTTTATATCATTCCAACAATTTGACAGCAAGTCTTCTTGGTGGCTTTCTAGAGCATAAAAATTAAGTACAGGCATGCATATGCAGAACATTTTTTTTTTCCTGAGGGTTTGTTGTTTTAAAAAGAAAGGCAGACTGCACCTCATAACAGGTCACTTGCTTTGGTGTGGAATTGTGCTGTTTTTTAAAAAGCATGTTTGCTTTTTTCAAGTCTACAGGCGTGGAGTGATATTTGCTAACACTTAAACTCAGTCCTTAAAAAAACAGAGCAACAAGGGTGTAAAGTTTAGTTTTCAAGTGAACAACATATTACTAGGGAAGCTTTCTGCTCAGAGCTGAAGTCCTTCCTGTTTTTCACACTCAAGGAAATGGTAAGCATACTAGTCATCTTTTAGCTCGTCTATACTTGATCTTCATATATGGATGCCCAAAAGTGTAAGGCACTTGTTGGAGCGTGCTTCTAAGTTAAGATACCCAGACAGGCATAGGTTTGACAGCACTGGGAACCTTCCCATGTGTTTTGGCAAGAACAGCTACATCAAATCATTTGAACGATCTCCTGTCTCTGAAACAGGGAAAACCAAATAGTCATGGAAAAGTCTAAAGTAAGGGCATACTATATCCCAGAAGGATTTCTGCAGACAACTAACAAGATACTGTTCAGGTACTCCCAATTCAGAGATGGTGCTGGTTTATTTATTTATTTTATAGTCATTTGAGAGATATCTCTTACATTAAATTGCCCCTGGAATTAATTTAAACTTCTATCATCTGCAACATTGTGAAAAGCTGCCACCCTGTTTTCAACCTGACACTTGCTAGCTTCACTGGTTGCCTCCAAACTGTACTTTCTTTACCAACTCTGAAATGGACAAATTATCCGTATTTACCTCCTGTATCCCACTCAAGGTTTCACAGACCCCTGTCATACCCCCCTTATTGCCTGCTGTCCTGGCTGATGAGCACCAGCATGGAAGCCTGCCCATACTTTCCTTCTATATCCCTTTTGAGATGTGGGGACCAAAGTGCACCGTCAAAATGTAAGCATACTATGGATTTAAACAGTACATGATAATACCCAGTTCATTCTCCATTTTTTCACCTGATTAATTACTAACAGTTGATGCCCTTTTTTGGTACTACTATAAATTAATATTACAATCTATCATGGTTTAACCCCAGCCGGCAGCTGCTCACTCACTCCCCTTGGTGGGATGGGGGAGAGAATCAGGAGGGTGAAAGAGAAAACTCGTGGGTTGAGATAAAGACCGTTTAATAGGTAAAGCAAAAGCCATGTACACAAGCAAAGCAAACCAAGGAATTAATTCACCACTTCCCATGGGCAGGCAGGTGTTCAGCCATCTCCAGGAAAGCAGGGCTCCATCGCCTGTAATGGTTACATGGGAAGACAAACGCCATCACTCCGAATGTCCCCCCCTTCCTCCTTCTTCCCCCAGCTTGATATGCTGAGCATGACGCCATACGGTCTGGGATACCCCTTGGGTCAGTTGGGGTCAGCTGTCCCGGCTGCGTCCCCTCCCAGCTTCTTGTGCCCCCCCAGCCTCCTTGCTGGTGGGGTGGGGTGAGGAGCAGAAAAGGCCTCGGTTCTGTGTGAGCACTGCTCGGCAGGAATGAAAACATCCCTATATCATCAACACTGTTTTCAGCACAGATCCAAAATGTAGCCCCACACCGGCTACTATGAAGAAAATTAACTCTAGCCCAG
>VYZV01004672.1:249267-285567 GCA_013401275.1 Pandion haliaetus | reverse complement strand
CTCCAGGCTGAACAACCCTAACTCTCTCAACCTTTCCTCATAAAAGAGGTGTTCCAGCCCTCTGATGACAAATAAGAAATTGAAAGGGACGGCAAAGCATTAGAGGACAGGATTAGCATTCCAGTGGATCTTCTCATGCTAAAGAGGTAATGAAAAAAATATAATTAAGTAATAGGGAAAGCTACCTTGTCTATACAGGCAAGACTATTTAGCCGGAGAATACAGATCAAGGAGTTTCTGGCTGTATGGCAGTTCTGCAGGGAAAATTTGGGTTGCAGCGGCTTATAGGAAAGCATAAATGAGCAATGTCATGGTGTTGGGAAACCAGCACTAATTGTCCTACAAGTATAAAGAAAAGCTGAGTTTGTAAAACACAGGATGTACCCACAGCACTCTGCACCTCTTCAAAGTGCACCCATCCAGTTTTGTACACCGTGCTTCAAGAAAGCAATGAAAGGACAAATGGGAGCTCAGAAAATGAGGAGGTCAAGAAGATGTGGCCTGTAAGAAAAGACTGAAGCAGTGGAATAATGATGATCAGGAAAGAGAAGACATGGAAAACATGAAAGACCTTAAATCCACAAAAGGCAATACATTGGAAAGGGATGGTCTGTTCTTGGTGGCCAGGATGAGAAGTCGGTGACTCCAGTTGCAGCAAGAGGTCCTCACTTCAGTTCTAGGAGAACCTTTGTAATGACAGGACTGTACAGCAGCAGAAAGGATTGAATAAAGGGAGTGTGGAAACACCATCACTGAAGGTCTTAAAGAAAAAATGGACAAACTCCTGAGAATGACAGAAACGGTGGTGATGAAGCAGACAACGTGTACAGTCCCCTCACCCTTACTTTTAGTCGGTTTCTGTACTCAAGTAAGATCACAGAGAGGAACGCAAGACTGAGCCAAGTCAGAGTGCAGAGCTTGGTTCAGGCAGAAGTGAGTGGCTGGGCAGGAGCCCAAGAACATGTGTTTACACTTGGTAAAACTCCCCACTCTCCAGTAACATGAAGTTTGGTGACTTCCTCAAGAAGGTTTCATAGCTGATTTTTTTATTTGTACCTGCTTTGTTAATTTATAAACTGCTTTTTCAATACATTTGTTCTTTCAACACATTTTGACTTCTTGAACAAGTTCCATGTTTCAGCTATGCTCAGTGTGAAAGAGGAGTTTTGGGGGTTATTTTTTTGATAAATGCCTGATTTACCATTACATCTCACCTATTTCTTCGGTTATAAAAATTCAACAACCATAGTTGCCTCTCCCTTAGACCTCTCAAATTTTTACAGCCTTGTGATATATGACCAATGTGTTTCTTCCCTGAGCAGACGAGTGCCAGTATATTTAATTTTATGAAAACCAGTCCCTGGCTCTGCTACCTCCCTTTTCACCTCTTCCTGCCCTATTGTAGGCCATCAGGGATGGGGAGATGAGCAGTGCACACAATACAGCGCGATACCCCACAGATTGATGCAGTGATGCAATGTTTTCTTTTGTCTTAGGAACTTTCTTAAGATTTCTTAGTATAAAATTTTCCAATTTTTGGTACTTACCTGCTCTTTTCAGAGCACTTGCTTCAAGGATCCCAAACCTCCTTCCTAACTCGCTTTAGGTAATTCAGACCCATCATTTGTACAGAGATTATATATTTTTCCAAATTTGGAACCTTAAACTGACACTGATTCAGCATTTGACATTTTGCTGCCCTGTTACTCAGTGTTGTAAGATCCATCTGCTGCCCTTTGCAGATTTAGGTTTGATGGTACTCAGTAACTTTGCATCAGCAGTGGCTTCTGTCCCTTCACAAGTCGCCTCTTTTTTCTGGCTGTTTATAAAGCTATTAAACAGCCCAGTGAACTGGGGTTGGAAAAGCTCCTTTGCAGAGCTCTGGTCGTGTTGAAAACCCCAGATCTGTCTGGAGGGATTGTGAGGAAGAGGCGATGATCAAAGTGTCTGCTCATCCAGGCTCCTGGGGGCTCTCAGCCCCAGTGCTCCTGCCCATCCATCAGAAGGGGTGAGAGGCGACAACAAAAGAGACTGCATTGAACATGATGTTTGCTAAATTGATCAGAGAGATTTTGCAGACATGGTTCCCTTCACAAGTGGAGATGGGAACATGGGTCCTATCCAAGCCAACAGCCCCACATTGTGACCAGTCTGGACAATGGAAGGAGAGTTATCAGTGCATCGTGGCCACAACTCAGCCCTGTTGCACGCAGTTGCATCTCTGCCAGAGGTTGGGAAAGGCCTGAAATGCTGTGGTACTGATCGTGTTCTCCCCTCATTGCTATACCTGCAGATCTCTATCAGGTCCCTCTGACCCATCAGCCTGGTCCTAACAACTCTGCTATTGACAGCTCCTATTCATTTGTGCTCTTATCAAAGCCAGTCTGCTGAAATTGTATCTGATATTGGGTAACCAGATCTGGGGAAAGGAGGTGGCTGCCAGCACACTTGGTTGCACGTGGGAAATTCTGGTGCTCGTGCCATGACTGCATGTGCAGCCACAAATAGCATGACTTGGATGAATTCCTGTGCCTCCCCAGCATCCTCCGCTCTATAAAAACTGGGAGCTGCAGCCTCCCTGTATACCACCTCCTCCCTTCGAGCTCACTCCGAGACTTCTCTCTCCAGCCTTCCTGAGATCCCAGCTCAACTCCAGCCATGAGGTTCCTCTACCTTGTCTTTGCTGTCTTCCTACTGGTCTCCCTGGCCACTCCAGGTAAGAAGGCAACTAGGGTGAGATAAGCTGATACTAGCTGGAATTCTTTTAAAATAACTTTAGCTCTTGAAAATATAGTTATTACCATCTGAGGTGACTACTATAACCTGGCCAGGTACTTTAATGACTTCTTTCAAGGGACAATGAAATAAGGACTACCTTCTTTTTGCAGGAATAACTGAGGTTGAAACTTCAGTATCCAGTTTGGGAGAAAGCCCAGGCCAGACAATTGCCAAACAAGAGTCTGGATGTGGCCATTTCTCTTGGGGACTCAGAAAGTTTCATAGTATCAGAGGGGACTCTTCTGTGCAACTGGATTTCTGTGTCAAGGAACAGTGTTGGGCACATTTGGTTTACTGATGTGACATAGCTATCACTGCTAATGCCTGTTTCTGAGAGTCCAAGGCTTTCTGGTCCCTTTACAAGACTTGAAAGGGGATTCTGGGCTGAGATCTCCCAGACAGGAATTAGATATCTGTCCCTTCAGATAGCAATTTTCATCCACCTGGGCCAAGTCTTTCAGCTGGCCCACATTTAACCACCACAGTGAATATTTGGTGCAAGGCTGCTGTGGGGCCAATTTCAAGACCTTTGCAGCATCCTTTCAGCCTTTTCTCAGTAGGAGGACAATTTTTAGAAGCTTGATATAAGTACAGGGACCTGAGTGGACAGCTAAGTTTTAAAATAAGCTTCATGTAGCTTTTCCTGTTTTGCTCTGAGAACACTGGTCCTGTCTCTTAAAGAGAGGTACAAGACAAGGAAATGCACATGCACACAGATGAGCATCTTTATGAGCTTTGCTTTTGGGGTGTCTCTCAAGGCAGGCAAGGACTCTGCTCTCCTTGGGAGCATCTCTTCCCCAAACCACACCTGTGTCATCAACTGGCCCTGTAGTCACCAGTGGGGGGGGAAGGGAGTTTCTCAGACCTGTGCTCTTCAAGGTCCCTTCCTGCTTTGGGGCTGGGCTTGGGCAGGAGCGGTGGATGTGTGGGAGGATGGAGCAGGACCTCCCTACAAGCAGGGTCTCGTCCTTCCGACCACTGCCACACTTAGACCTGGAGGTGATGGGAGGGCATGGCAGGGGGGCCCAGAGGCACCTCTCCTGACCCAGCCCCTCTCCCTCTGTCTCTCCCTTGCAGGCTACGGGCAGATAAGGAAGCACTGCCCCAAGGTGGGGTACTGCTCCAGCAAGTGCACCAAGGCGGACGTGTGGTCCTTCTCCTCCGACTGCAAGTACTACTGCTGCATTCCCCCCGGCTGGAAGGGGAAATAGGAGCTGAAGAGGAAGCACCTGGGGAAGAGGAGGCACCGCGGTGGCTTTGGGAGCAGCTTCTTGACTGTCTAACCCAATTGCCGTCCCCTCCTCTCAATAATTAAAAAGAGGAAAAAAAAGGAGATGTAACTCTGTGTGTGTGTGTAGTGTGGTTACTTGTGCCCCACGATCCCCCCTTAAAACACATTCTCCAAGCCCAGCCCAAAGGCCCATTAGGACCAAAAACGCCTGATCTTCCAGTGACGACAAGCTGCAGAGCTACCAGTGGTCTTATGGGGTAGGGATTTGGGAAGAAAACATATCATTTGCCCTCTTGCCTTGTCTATGGCCCTGAACACAACCCTCTGGAGATGAGAGAGAATCTTTCAATTCCTTACTGCTTTTTCAGGCTACAGGTTATCTGCAGATGTCTTAAAAAATGTGAGTAGTTCAGCAATGTCTCCTCTAAGCATAGGACTGCCCTCTTTCCATGAAAATTTCAGCAGATCCACAGAGGTGGGCAACAGAGAAGCAAATAAGCCCTCACAGACCTCATGGAATGGATTTTATGTTCTCTTTGTGCCAAAGTCCCAAGACTGCTCACTCAGTGTGTCTCTCTTGTTTGCAGATCAATACCGTACTTAGGGTTCGGTTTCTGTTCTCCCTAGCTCAAACTGGGTGTATTGGAGCATAAAAAAGTACAGAGAAGAGCCATGAAGGTGATCAAAGGTGTGTGAAACCTCTGTAGCAGGAGCAGTCATGCACCTCTGCACAGACACACTGTTAGAGACTCTCACCACTGGATTGGCAGTCTCTGACTTTTACACCTGTCTAGGAGAGAACACACAGTTTTTAGGCTTCTCAGTAAGAAATCTAACTTTTTCTACAGCATAGCTTTAGGTGTGAAGGTACTAGCTATAGTATGAGTATGTGGATGTAAGCAGGGAATAAAAGTCTGTAGTGGCTTGACCCTGCCTGGATTTCAGATGTCCACCAAGCCATTCTATCACTCCCTGTCCTCAGCTGGGCAGGGGAAGAAAATATGGTGAAAGGCTTGTGGGTCGAGATAAGGACAGGGAGAACACTCAGCAGTTACCATCACGAGCAAAACAAATGACTTGGGGAAATTAATTTAATTTATTGCAAATCAAAGTCAGGGTAGGATAATGAAAAATGAAAATAAATCTTAACATACCTACCTACTTCCCACCTCCTTCTTCATGGGCTCAACTCCACTCCCAATTTTCTCTACCTCCTCCCCTCCAGTGGCACAGGGGGACAGAGAATGGGGGGCAACCACAGGCTGCAATTCTTCATGAACTGCTCCAGCGTGGGTCCCTTCCACAGGCTGCAGTCCTTCAGGCACAGACTGCTCCAGCGTGGGTCCCCCGTGGGGTCACAGTTCCTGCCAGCAAACCTGCTCCTCTCTGCCCGGGCTGCAGGTGGGTATCTGCTCCAGCGTGGACCTCCCTGGGCTGCAGGGGGACAGCCTGCCTCACCATGATCTTCCCCCTGGGCTGCAGGGGAATCTCTGCTCCGGTGCCTGGAGCACCTCCCCCCTCTCCTTCACTGACCTGGGGCTCTGCAGGGTTGCTTCTCTTGCATGTTCTCACTCCTCTCTCCCGGCTGCTGTTGCACAGCAGGTTTTTTTCCCCTTCTTAGATACTTTATCCCAGAGGCACTACCACCATCGCTGATGGGCTCGGCCTTGGCCANTCGCCGATGGGGTCGGCCTTGGCCACTGGTGGGTCTTTCTTGGAGGTGGCTGGCATTGGCTCTGTCAGACATGGGGGAAGCTTCCAGCAGCTTCTCACAGAAGCCACCCCTGTAGCCCCTCCTGCTACCAAAACCTTGCCAAGCAAACCCAGTACAGAGTCCAACAGTGAAACAGCTTCTGGAAGGAAAAGCTGTTACAACCAGCTCTGCTCTCACTTGTCTAAGGAGGGGTCTATATGACATTACCTACCAGCAGTGGCCGTTTGGGGGTCCACCGGATGGTATTTTTCCAGCAGGAATTTGTTCTGACTTAATGGCAGGCATCACTGAACTATTTAATGGATACAGTGGTTGTTGTTATTAGTAGAGGACTCAAGGATCAGAAGAGCTGTAGTGATCATTTCCCTTTGAAAGAGAGGCCAGCTAGAGGGATGCACCGGGAAAATTTGGGGCAAAGTAATCCTTCTGCCTTATCTTCTCCTCTGCTTCACTTCTGCTTTCTTTGCAATGCAATGGACATATTCGGTGCAGAAAGGAGAACAACTGCAAGTGGACCAGAGGGACTGGGATCTGCTCAGCATCTTAGAGCTGTGCTGCCCAAGTTGCATGTGAAGGATAGAGTGGAAAGGTTAGAGTATCCCCCTTGGTCCTTTCATGCCTTTGTCCACCTGGCACTCTCTGGGTGAGATGGAAAAGGAGCTTAGTGAGAGCTAAGGTGTTTACACAGAAGGACCTACAGCCATGCCAGTGCTTGTTTGAGTTGCCTAAATGAAGATGTCTAGTGCCATCTGAGGCACCAATGAGTGCCTGGGACATTTATATGTGGCTGGCAAGTATCATATGGGAGCTATGGGAGACTGTTACCCTCTAGAGACACAGCTGGAGACTAGGTGGAACTTCTCAAATGTGCACCTAAGATGTCTGAGTCACTGGGAACAGTCAGTCCAGTCAATAGTGTTGAGATCATTTAGAGCATGGTTCAACTCACCCTAAATAAAAACCTCCAGGCCAGTAAGCTGAGTGAATCTCCCAGCTCCATGGATTGAGTAGACCTCCATTGACTGTCAAAGGAGTGTAGACATCCAGAACAAAAGGAGACACCCGTATAAGAAATAAAAATATTGGTGTACTCATCTCTAAATTAATCCCACTCAGAGCAGATAGACATGGAGTGAGTGCTTCTGCAGTTTTTGCTCTCCAGGGCAGATAGCCCCAGCCTGCTCTCAGGCAGTTCTGGAGGGAATGGTGTCATGCACTGCCAATGTTGTTCAGTCTGAAACATTCACCCATTGCCAGGGAGCACAACCTACAGTATGTCTGCTTGGGTTCAGTTTCTTCTTGGACTGGAGGTGCTGTGGTAGTTCTTTCTTTGCTCTCAAGGGAGAAGGAGACGAGGGAAGAAACACATAAGTCACAAGCTGATGTAAATGTAAATGCTAGGACTTCTTCTCAGCTTGTGGTGAAGGAGACTTTAGGTGGGCAACAGAGGTATACGCTACTTGCCGCTCTTCTTTGATCACCTCTGCACTTAGTGCTTTGCAATATTGTGTTCATTTATGTTTACAAAGTCCAATACTCAGAGACTAGAACTGAGTTGCTATTTATTCTATCTGCAGAAAGGGGTGTCCAAACGTCTTGGATATGGTTGACGTAGAAGAGTAGAAGAAACTGGGGAATACCAGGAGGTCTCAAACAGCGCTGTTTGTGTTCAGGCAACTGAATTGAGCCCCAGATGATTAGCTTAGACTGGTGACCTCACCTTCAGACAGCCAGGGTTTTTTTGCAGGAAAGACATTTCAACTTTATAACAACTTGCATGTCCATTGCTGCAGCACTTTGGATTCTAGTAGAGGGTCTGGGTCTTGACATACAGTTGGGAATGCATACAGTGGCATTGGCCAGTGTATCACCAGTCCTCTTGGGTCTCTATTTTGGAAGGGAAGAAGGCGGCATGTCAAACTTGCTGCTGTAATGCTGTCCACCACAACCATTCCTACAATCCAACACCAGGTCTCCTGACCAGGGACTAATAGTCCCAATTGTTTGTGCTAAAAGCTTTGGCAGCCAGATTGAGAGGAGTCCAGCTCCCAATGGAGAGACGCCTGCACAGGCCGCATGAGATGCCTTCAAAGAACCAGTGACAAACAGGCACAGAGTGGACGTCTCATTGTCAGATGGCCACTGGGTTGGAGTGACATAATATCCCGCTAAGCAGCAAACAATGTGTCCTTGGGCAACAGCGAAGTCACGCTCCTCCTTAACACTGTCCTCTCTGTTGAGAAATGTCTATAAATATCAGGATCTCCAGCCTTTTTCTTAGCAACTGATTCAAGACATTTCTGCAAGGCTGCATCCCAGACCTGCTGTGATCCTGGTGGACATCCAGTCATGAAGATCATCTATGTTGTGTTTGCTGTTTTTCTAATAGCCTTGATGGCCACCCCAGGTAAGGTGGCAAATTATGTGGAGCAGAAATGAGAGATAATAGTGAACCATAAAGGAATTAAGGTTAAAAAAAGACTTTTCCAGGAAAGTACATGTGGGTGGTGGGTCTTGTATTGAGATTTTGGTTGGGTTTGGCTCATGAGACTTTTGGAGTGGAGTTCAGCTCCAGAATCACACCACTCTAGATTTAGATATAGACCATCTGGGGGTCTCCATGTGAACTGCGTCCCATCATGGTCATTGGACACTAGTTGATAGAGTCAGAGCAATTCAGTTCATCTCAAGCTAAATACCCAGGATGTGACTATACTGATAAATTCAGTGGTGCCAGGACTGAGGTCTCAGCTTGACATATGAACTAAGTCTTCCACACCATTTAATTGACAGCACTGTCACTGGCTCAGTTTTGCTCTTGGCCAAATAGCATGGACTCAAACCATTCCTGAGACAAGTGCTGACAGTGGCCAGGGTCCATTCCCAAGTATCAGTGTGGATGTGGACACTTTGTTTTAAGGAGAGAGTTTACTGTGTGGTGGTGGGATTTCTGTTAACCATAATGAATTAGTCGATGCTGATGTAGCTCTCTTTCTTTTTTTCTACAGGCAAAAGCCAGTCAAAAAAGAGCTGTGGTGGGTGTTGTTCCAGGACATGTGCTAAAGGAGAGAAGGGGGAGCATACTGAAGACTGCAGGAGGATGTATTGCTGCCTGACACACAGGAAAAAGAAGTAGAGCAGAGATTTTCGTTGCTGAGAGGAGAGAAACAGTGGTGTTTGCATTAGTTTCTTCATGTTTGGTGGAAATGGAGTTTGCTCCTTTCATTAAAAAAGACCAGTTCTCACCCTGAAGTGTGCTGTGTGGTTCATTGTCTTCCAAAAAGTTGTGTGCAGAGGATCAGGAAACACTTGGTAAGTCTTGCCAGGTAAGTTCATGTTTATGGAGATGATACGGTCAAATGCAGATAACTGCACTTTCTCATACCAGCCTCATCACAACAGGAGTCCTAAGTGAGTTTCTTAGTAGTCTGTTCATGTGAGGTTATGCCTTTGTGTGATTCAAATCCTGCAGGGATGCTCAGGAGCAGAGATGGTGGGGTGGTATCAGAAAGAAATCCACTGTATGCCTGTCACTGTCCTCCAGAGGTCCGTCCCACACTTGGACTGAGATGATCTATCAGCAATGACCATCACCAAGGCTTTGCATGTTCACTATATCCATGCCCAAACACACCCGTATTTAATAGCTCTGAGTCTTGTCCTTCTAAGCTCAGACTTGCTCGCTGCCCAAGCTGTGGTACCAGCCAGCAGACCCCAGCAGGTCCCACAAAACCACTGGGCATTATTCTCTGAGAGGTTAGCCAGCACTGGCTGAAAGCTGTGATCACCCAGGTATGCAGCACACCGCAAACACCATCTTTGCATTGTAGGACCAGAGATCCCTACATAGGTTTTCACTACCTCTTCTTCTGGTCCAGATAATCTGAACCAGCAGCCCAGATATAATCCTGTGAGGGTGATGGTTTCAGTTTCCAAAGCCCTTTTGGATTTCTTCAGAAGATATCTTTGACGTTTGAGTAACCTTACTGGCCTCTGGGATGTCCCAACTCCAACCCTCACCCCCCTGCACTGCCCATACATTGGAAACCAGTTCTCTAAAGCATTTGTATCCCATGGTGTTGGTGTTTCCTCCCATTCTTCCCCCACTGTTTGTCTGTAGGGAGCTCAGAGCCTACTTGCTCAAAACAAAAGTCGTGTGAAGGGAGAAAATTCCTGCTAAAGCTTTCAGCTTTGACAATGGTAGGGCCTTGGTCCTGGAGTCAATATTTCTTGAGCAAAGCTCTCACTGACTTAAATGGTGCAAGGTGAAGACTGGAATGAGAGGGGGAAGATAATAACGACCACTGCTTTGTGAGCAGCTCTGTGCTGTGCTGCAGAGGCACTTTGTAAACACAGGCTCCTCTGGACTGAGTAGCTGGAGAATTAAGCAGAAGGAGGGAGACACAATCTGTCACATCTCAGATAACAGATTGGACCTAGCTAGGGCTGGTGCAGCCTAAAAATTGCACTGTGGCTTCTAAATCTGCAAATTGCCACTGGCAATTAAGTAGTGTCCCCAGATGGGCTTAGTTTTTTTCATTTGGCAGTCTTGTGTTATTAGCCCCTGTTTTGGAGAAAACAGGGTAACTATCTCAATGAGTTTGCATGATGGGGTAAATAGGCCATGGCATCCATGCTGAGACATGAGTACACTCTTCCCAAGGAGACAGCATGGGGAGCTTGCCCTCCAACTGCTCAACTTGCCCTCCAACTGCTCATTCTCGGCCAAGGCAGAACCTCTTAGCATCACGGGGTCCACTTGAAGGGGAAGAAGCAGGTGAATGTGAAAGCGATCCATGACCCACTGGTGAGAGCAGAGCTGCAGCCACTGACAGCAGCAAAGACCCTGACATTGTGTAATGCAGAGCTTAGAAAAGATAAGGAATAATCAAGGAAATATGTTCTAAACCCCAGATATTGTCCACTTGGAAAAACTTTGGAGGGTCTCGCCATGGGTTAGGCATGGTTATCAAGGTGCTAAAATAACAGTCCTGAGGCACTTGCCTTCCTGACACCCATGTATATCTCACCCTGCAAAAGAAATCCTACCAGGAATGTGCAGGGAATGCAACAGCTCGAACCTGCCTTCGGCAAGGCACATCCCTGTCTGTTTCTGCACAAGCCAGGCATCCTCTGCAGCGTCTTGCAGCTTCTCCCTCCCACATGAAAACACATTCCCCTTGACTTATCTGGCCTCACTGCTGTGGGACAGTGCTGGATGAACCAGGCAGTCCTCCGCATGGCCTCTTACCTTCCCCTTTTTGTCCTGTGTTTTTATTTAAACAAGAATTTAAAGTGCCCAGCCATGAAAGAAAATATTTTGCCTGATCTCAAAGGAATCTTTGCTTCTTTCTTTTTTTTTTGGACAAATCAAAAAGGCAAAAAATTAATTTCTTTTTAGATCAAAGTCAATTTTCTTTCAATTCTTGGGACTTGTCAATGAACCAGAAAATCCACTGCGTGCCGCTTTCTGGTTTGGAGAGCAGGGCATGCACCGGTGCTACAGTGGGAAGCAGAGCACACAAGCTAGACAGGAAGGAAACATCCAGGGCTCTTCTTTGTTCACCATTTTCTTGGAAGACAAAGCATAAGGCAACCCACATCAGCTTCATGTGTTGCTGACCCTAGCTCTTATTCACCACTGTGATTTTTCTCTCCTTTTCTAGCAATGCCTCCAGGAGGGGCACTTAGAAATCCCTGCTGTGGGGTACCGTGGATGCTGAGACTTCACCTTGGTTCAAAGGGAGACTGGGTGGGTTTTCTGGAGAGGAATTCACTGTGGTGTAGGGTATTGCCTTCTGCAGATGTTTGAGGCCTATTTTTCCTTTCACTCCCATCAATGTCCTCAGCCATGGACTCTGGTGTCACCTGCAAGGCACAGGTGAGTTATCCTAAGCACAGGGGGAAAAGGGCTCCCCCATCTCTCTTTGGGGGGGAGGAAATTATGGTTTTACTCAGTTTTAAGGTAGAGCAAAGGGAAAGGATTTAATAACTCAAAATAAAAATAGATTACTGTAGTTTATCTGAGAAAAACACTTCAGCAGAACCCAAATCTTTTCCCTTCCCCAGCTGTCCTCCACCAAGCCCAATTTCGCCTTGTGGGACATTTATTTAAAGAGATTATTTTCTTTCTGTGGAAAAATACCGCTATCACATTGCCATTTTGCTTTTGCCCTCATTTCTTCCCCATCTGCATTCCTGGGGCTGTAGTGAGATCCTTTTGGAGGGGCAGGAATATCTACCCAGAGCACTGGGAGTGGGAGCGATTTCTGCTGCTCGTGCATTGCCCAGTTTGCTGGTTCCTGCTTCCAACGTGTCTTGAGGAAACACAAAATACACTGCAGATAATGACAATTTCATCTTTTAATGATGTTGGAGTTGACAGGGGTCAACAGAGCCTACTGCAGGTCTAACTTGGATGTGGGTATTAGTGACGCACTTCTCTCCTTGCCTGAGATATGCCAGTTCACTTTGCTGTTTGCAAATATCTAAGGATGCTCATAAAGGCAATTTCCAGCCCACCCAGTGTTGCTGCAAAGCACCCTGGCAGGATTCCCCATGAGTCCTGACTACCACCCAGGCCAAGTGCTGCAGCCAACCACAGTCAGTGCTTATTTCTAGGGTTTTCATTTTTATTGTTGCTGCAGTTATTGCTTTTATCGCTGTGGGAGCTCTTTGAAATGACCCCCACCCCTGTGCCCTTGTTACACTAGATGCTGGGCAATCAGGGAGCAGAAGACAGCAGACATCACCAAGAGCTGAAGCCTTACAATCTTCATCACTGAAGCCAGCTCAGCAGAAACCCAATGATTTTTACTTCCAAAAATTATACTTTACCTCCAAAAGCTTAAGCCCACAGCTGCCTATTTGCAGGAGAGAAACGCTCCCTGGTTACTCAGCAGAGACATCTCCTGTCTGGCAGGGAGGCTGCAAGGCCAGGTGAGGGCAAGAAGAAAGCTGCCCACCGATGAGGAACAGGGCTGGTGGAGGGATGCGGGATTGCTCACACACCAGTCATTGGACATGGCCAGGTAGTGCCAGTTGGCCTCGGGGCCAGAAAACAGGCCCTGGCACTGTTTAATTGACTGGAAGAGATGTCTCCAGTGTGTCCAAGGCCACAGGAGCAGAGCCAGAAATATGCTGCATGACTTATTTTTCTCGGACTGGTGAACTCAGAGAAACAGAGGTGAGGGAAATAGAGCTGAGGATGTTGTTCTGTATTTGGGTCTATCTGTAGATTTCCACAGGTTGCAAACACAATGTGGAGAGAAAGGTGATCTGATAAAAGGGATGCTTGGAAAAGATTGGATTTTATGTTTGTGTTCCTATCTTCCACCTCCAAAGACAAAGCCTGGAGGACAGAGATGCACGAGGTGGGGACAGAAGGGACCTTGTTCCAATGCTGAGGAGCTCCTGTAATGAAAACCGAGGAGAGGAAAAGTCTGGGAAGGGATGTGGGGATTTGTGGAGGGGGAACACTGGTCTTTTGTGTGGGGGTGACCAGTAGCACAGTGTGCTCTGCCACACGATGAAGGTGCCGGGTAGTGGAGCTTACCCCACCATCTTACTGTGTCCTTCTGCAATGAAGGGCAATTTGGGACTAGAGACCACAGAGAGCTGAGACCACAGGCCAGCTCCCTGCTCCTACAGCCTCTTCCCCCTCGAGTTCCCAATCCAACCACCCCTTCCCAAAGGAGCAGCTCTGGGCACCATGGATGCTGAGGAAAAGCCGCAGGAGCAACCCAGGCTGCTGGGTCTGCCAGCATAAAGGCAACTTGGCTCTCGTACAACCAAAAGAAAATCCAAATCCCTCTTCCAGGAGGAAGCAGGCATGATAGCTTTTGCAGGCGGAAACCAGCACAAGCAAAATGCCAAAAGTACGGCTAGAGATGTGGCTTTTAGCAGCTCTCTGAAGCTTTTGAGCTCCGTCTCCCATGGGTGGTGCCACCTGCAGTGTCAGTAATCAAGGTGAGACATGTATCTCCTGGTCAGAGTCCAGCCAGCCGGCGAGGAAGAAGATTTGGGGAAGGCTGCCATCTTTTGGATGACTGCAAAATAACGGTACCTGCTTAGGAAATGCCGCTCACGGGCCAGAGAGATGTCGGCTCAAGCCTTTTTCTTGGAGGCTGAAGTGCAGCTGCAGATGACTGAAGTTATTCCTGCTCTGCTCTTGCTTCCCGCAAACCAATCCAGATCTTTATTTAGGGCAAACTAGGATCAGATTTGGAATGATCTGGCAGATTTTCTGTCTGGCCTTTCGTGTCCATCAGCAGTGGCTACATCTGCAAGGACAGAGCTGCACATCTAGAAAGCAATATTCACGCTGCCTACCACCTGGCTGGCTCAGGTCCTGCAAGCAACACAGGATGCAGTGGAAGAGGTGCAACTAGGCTTGGTACATTAGTTTTTGGGGTTCTCTCTCCCTATCCGTGCTGCTGTTAGGTGATTTCATGGGTTCCTTTTGCCTTTGCACAGAAACCCTTTTGGCGTTTGCAATTACTATACCTGCTCTCTCAACCCCGGGGCATAAGCTCCAACAGCGGCCACCTCAGTCCTGATAATTTGTCCCTGGGTCCCTTCCACCACTCTGCCTCACAGGCCCAGCTGCTCCATGGCTTTAAATGCATCAGAGCACCTGCCTGCCTGGTGGCCCACTTTCCTGCAGATTAAACATTTATCTAATGGCCATAAGCTGCTTAAATAAGTCTTGGGCAAAGCCCCTTTGTGAGCGCCCTGAGAACAAATGGTTCCCTGCCGGGACCACTGCTGTGCCCCCACACCGAAGCATTTCTTGTGGATGTGTCATCTGTTTTCTTTCCCTTTGTACATCCAGTCAGCTCATCTCCTTTCTATGAGCGTGGAGTGAAGAATTTGCTCCATCACAGACAAAGCGAGATGGCCCGCCTTACGTGGCCCAAGACAATCTGCAAGCCTGCATCCCTTTTCCACCCTGCCCCATCTCTCCAGGATATCCCAATGCAAGCCTCTTCCCCTGATCCCATCCTGTCTTCATCTAGCAAGCCAATGCCACAACGTTTAGGCTCTGTCAATGCATGAGTGTACAGCACTTTTTAATCAGCCTGACAAACCCAAATCAAAGCAGAGTCAAAATATCCATTGCTTTCAGGATTTTCCACCCCCACAAGCCTGGCAGCAATACATCTCCATTGCTTGACCTCTCCTGCCATCTCTGACCAAACTGAAACTTGTAGCCTAGATCCCCAAAAACATAAAAAAAAAATAAAGTGAGAGTGCCCCAAAGCCAGATCAGCAGCTTTTTTTGCCAGTATGTGGCATGAGAGGATGATCAAGCTGACCAGTGCTGGGACTATCTGGCCCAGACAGTAAGAGTTGGGATTTTTTTTTCAAGGGCAACTTTTTATCTTGATGACTTTAACCTGTTACTCAATTTTTGCCTCCAGAGGATGTATCATATAGACCACTGCCCCTCTGCTGCATCCCTGCTTTGTTACCTATATTGAAAGCAAATACTGCCTCTGAAATCTGAACAATAATACATCTTACCATGCTCTGAATATGCAGCAAATAAACAATAGAAAAGAGCCAATACAGAACTGAAAGCGCTAGAAACAAGGCAAGGAATTCCAGCAGCACTCTGTGCCCTAAAATCAAGGGGATTCGTGCAGGGCTTATGCTATTAGAGGGGGACAAAGTGATGTGCACATCATGCAATGCTAAGCTAGGGCTCCTAAGCCGTGCTCCTTGAGGATTAGTGAAGGAAAGCATGTGGGGGAGGTGTCTGGAATGGAGGAATGGGGAATGGTGTAGCATTGCCAGGTTTTAGAGTACCATGGGGGTTTGTGGCTGTGATCCGCTGCGGGAGGTAGGGGTTTGGTAGGAGGGAAGGACTCATGGGCTGCATGGGAAGGTGAAAAAAGGGAAGGTGATGCTATTGCCCAGAAATATGTTCTACTTTTCAGCTAGGATGTCGGTCCCCCCCCTTGTGTGGGGAGTCCCAAGGCAGGTACTCTGCAGGCAGTAGCATTGGAGCCCAGTCCTTCAGTTCCCACCACTCAGGGTGCTACAAGGGCTGGGAGAGAGCAAGTGGGCCCATAGGAAGGAGCACAGTAGCATAAGCGAGACATGGCGAAAAGAAGGGAAGCAGGATGGCCAGCAAGGGCAGGGAGGGATGTGGGAAGGAGGGGTTCCAGGTGCAGAACATCACCAGGGAAGGCTGCATTAACCAAGGCAATGTGATGGCTTGGCACAGGGAAGGGTCAGGTAGGTGCTGGACCTGTGGCTTGAAGAGAGGAAAAAATGGAGGGAGGAATGATGTCAGTGAATGAAGACAATTCATCCAGTGCCTGTATGACCAAGAGGATTTAGAGGTGGTCCTGGGGGTCTGGTCTGGTGTTTCGCTGGAAGGGAATAGTTGAGTGCTCAGAGTCAATAGCGGCGGGTAATTGCCTAGAGAATCAAAAAAGATAGGAAGTGCATCCAAAGTTGCTCAGAAAGGCAGATGTACCCTGGGTAAGAAAGGGTCCGGTCTCACCAGCTCCAAGGCTTAGCCTGGTGGAAGTCATGGCCCAGCACAGACATGTTCAGTCCTCCCTAAAAACATCTCTGCGGTGGGAGTTCCAGGCCCACTTGGACAGACCTGTTCACAGCTCTGCTGCAGGCATTACTGGTGTCTCCAGCATGCTTTTGTGATATCCACACACCACACACCCCATAGCTTGGGGCATCTCCCAGCCAAACAGCCCTTCTAACATCCTTGGAAAGGCTCTTACAGT
Source organism: Pandion haliaetus (assembly GCA_013401275.1). Classification (NCBI taxonomy): domain Eukaryota; kingdom Metazoa; phylum Chordata; class Aves; order Accipitriformes; family Pandionidae; genus Pandion; species Pandion haliaetus. Next base: position 269,090 of record VYZV01004672.1, on the reverse strand, counting down.
ATTTGATGGAGCTTGACTTGGAAACCTGCCACTGAGTTCACCAGTCAGACACTCATTCCTGCTATATCCTTGGAGGGTGGATTCAGTCCCTATCCTGGAGCTGGATCTCCCTTTGGAGGCATTTACTGACTACAAAGGGGGCGCAGGATGATGACGTCTGGGGGAGGTGCTCCCATATTCATGGACCCCACCGTGCAAGCCACCTTGGGGGACAACGGCCTGAGCTATGCCAGCTTCTCATAGCAAAGGGTGGTGAACAGGGATAAAGGGCTAAACCTCAGGGCTGTCTGCTTTCCTCTGCTCCCCCTGAACCAGACCAACCTCTGTTTGGCCCATTTGTCCCAGGTTTGTTCTTGCCCACAGGCATAGCTGCCGCTTCAGCAGTGAGCCAGCTGGGAAGATGGTCAGGACCTAGCAGGTTGCAGGGCAGCAACCCAAAGAGCAGTATGGTGGTGTCAGGGCTGTGTGCTCTGTCTGTCCCATGCCCTGCACTCTTGTGCAGCTCATTGCTAGGTGGATCTGGGTCACTTGGCTCTCTAAGTGTCCTGGGATCTTGCACTAAGCACAGAGGTAGGGACCAGGCATGTAGATGCTGTGGCTGTGTTATTCCACAGAGACCCCTCCAGAAAGGCTGATGTAAGCAATGACCCCAGTCGTAGCCATGTGTATAGGGCGAGAGCACCTCACCAGACTCTCTTCAGAGATTTAGAAATCTCTTAAGAGATTTATAATTTAAAAATGCTCTCATGCATGCACCAAAGCCAAGACAGAGTGGGCAGCTGGGCTTTATCTATACCAGTCAAAAAAACCAGGGCCAGGCCTGCTCTCCAGTTCTGAGGCCCTTTGTCACAGTCTGGCCACGTCCGTGCTATTAAATTCTCTCAGTCTTCAAAACAGGGTGGTCCCTCCACATGGTCTTTTGGAAATGGTCCCTGGTCTATGCTAACTAGCTCCTCAGCTTCCCAGAGTTGTTTGGGTCAGTGCTTGTTCATCTGTAAACTGCTTGTTCAGCAATGTAGCTGTATGGGTGACTATCTGTGCCCGAAGTTGTTTAATTCCCAGGTACAGACATGGCCCCAGGGAGTTCAGCTTCAAGTATGGTAGAGTAGGACAGTGGCCATGTGGCTGTTATGACCAGGACAGGAGCAAACCAGAAGGACTACATAGCAAAGACCTTCACAGTGTCAGCTCATAAAACATGAGGCAAAATTGTAACTCATGCAAAGAAAAGAAACCTCCTTTTCACTGTAAAAGTGAAAATGCTGCAACCAAGTAATTACTCCAGCCCTGGCTATCCAGTCAGAAAGCGTCAGGCATTTCTAAGCAGCGCTGAATGAAGGACCGACGGGGCTGGCTGGCATTTCATTCCAGCTTCCTTTCACTTGAGCAATCTGCTCTTGAGACTCTTGCTTTAGTCACTTTTACGGCTCCTTGCACTCAAGGCTGCAGCAGCATGTGTTTGAAGAGATGCTAAATGTTTTTTGTGGCATTGTTTTGCTTAAAACTAACATTTTTTACTTCTCCCTGAAAACCTGTTCTTCCTGTTGCTTGTTATACCTTTCATTAAGAAATGTGATCCCTGGCCAAATTATACTGTGAATCACTGACTTCCTTCTTGCCTATAAATTTCCCCTGAAAGTTTAACTGAGTGCACTCATCATCTTCCCTCTTCTGCTGGGTCTCTGATGGTGTCAGCCCTTGAAATGACCTTCCTTCTTGCATTTGTGTAATAGCTATGCTCTTTTCCCAAACATACCTGAGATGCCAAAGGATACATTGGACATTTCATGGGTTATCACCTTTGCTCCAGGGAGCTGGAGAGCAGCACAGGTATAATCTTGTTTGAAGAATGAAAATGGTCAAAAATCCAGAAATGTTTTGTAAAGACAAAAGAGGAGTTTGAGGATATTCAAATGAAAAAAAGGGAACAAGAGGCCTGAAACTCCCTTTCCATTTTACCCTGCCACATATAATATAATTCACTGGATGTCACTCATCGAAGGTAAACTTCAGTGGAGGTGCAGCAAATCAGAGGTCCCTCTGCTGTATATAGCCAATTTATGGCCTTCACTGCCAAAGAAGGTCACTGAGTCAACTGCTGCGACTGGATAATTGCATGACCATGAACATTTGTAGCTCTGCATGTGAAGATCCTGTAATAAAGGTAATCAAATCTCATGCTTCAGTGCATAAGTGGATCTTCAGCGGCAGCCACAAAAAAGGTTTTCCACCCGCACACCCAGAAATGTGTAGTTAGTTTGGTGTGCTATGGAGGTAACCTCTGAAGCCTCAGGTTTTGGCCATCGCTGGAGGCAGGAAGCAGGATTTGATGAGCCAGTGGTCTAACTGGGTATGGCAATTCCTATGCAAGAGCTGGGGAGATCACGAAAGGGGAAGTATGCGATTAATGTGCTACAGTGAGCCGTTTTGCTGCCACATTTGGAAATCTATGCAGTTCAGGAGATAGCCTCAACAGCAAACTGTAGTCTGAAATGTCGAGAAAGGACCAGAGGGCACTTATGCAATGGAGTCTGAAATATCCTCGGAGACTGCAGGTGGCACTTTGCCCAGTTCGAGAATGAGGACTGATGAAGAAGCCCTCGGTCCTCAGTGAACACTAAAACACTGAACCTCCCTCCCATGACAAGCCATTGGTATTCTTGTTAATGAAAAGACCAGCCACAGTGGTACCACTACTGCAAACTGGAGAGGAAACATAACACCTTGGTGGATATCATGCTGGGGGTCAAAGATTGTGGTCTACATGCCTTTATGTGGATAAATCTTGGAAATCAGAATCTGTGCAGGCCTACCCCAACTAAAATTTCCACCATATGCAAGAGAAAAAAACCAATGTGGCAATAAGACAACTCTTTGACACTGCAATGAGAACAAGGCACTGCAGAGGTGGGATGTTTGGAAGTAAGAAGACGGCACAGACAAGCAGCATCTTGGAGAAAATGGCATCATCCAGTAGTGTGAGCACTGGTCAGACAAAAATGCCTGCTGTGGCTGGTGCAGTGGACACTGAATTAGTGCTCTTCAAACCTAAATGGCCGACTGGCTGCATCTTTGATTACAGGACCCAAGCTCTGCATCAGGAGGCTGTGAAAGCCTGTAACTTCTGTGGGTCAGCACAGACTGGAGCAGAAATGGATGTTTCCCAGCAAGCAGAGAGCTGTGAAATATTCTGTTGCAAACCAGCGCCAGAAAACTGTTCCCATCTGATACACAGTAATTTTGCACAGTGGTGAAGGTTTTCACACATAGCAATAAAAAGTGATTTTGGAAGGCAAATAGCTGAAAGAGCAGTTGCACCTGAAAATGAAGGTATCACCTCTGGTCATGATTGCAGCTCCCTGACGTAGTGAACCAACATGACCCAGGCACAGGATTTCCCACTGGGTACCAGCCGCCAGACTGTTACACTGCCTTCACACTGTCAAATGCACTCGGATTCGCAATTTGCCGAGCACTGGGTTAAGGTACACAGGGCTTTAAAGAAAACAAGCTCTGTTGCAGTGCTGGCAGTCAGCTGTGATATTCACTGATCATTTCTGTTCATAGAGCCCATAGAGCCTACTCAGTCCAGCATCCTTCACTGGTGCAGGATTTTTGTTGACACTTCCAAGCTCTTCAGAAGAAAAAAGATAGGTCCTGGAAAATGGTTGGGAAGCCACAGATTATACAATAATATTTTCTGAATGTTGAACAACAAATTGAACTTGATCAAAGAGGCATTAGATAGATCCATCTTGTTCTGGTGAGAGTAAAGGGAAGATCTGGAGATCATCAGGCCCCAAGACTCTCGCACTGATGTTTCCTTAGTTTCAACTGAGCTATCTGTACCTGTTGCTGTGAAGAAGTTGCAAGCACCTACACCAAGGTCTCTGCTTATTTAAAGACTTGCCACAGCAGGTCTCTGCACTCTTCACACTCTTTAAGAGGCCAGTCCTCAGCAGACACCAGTAATGGGCTGGGTGGGAGAGGACTCACCCCAATTTCCCAGCAGTGATGCCCCCGAAGGAGTTTGTAGCAACACTTAACTGTTGAGACCCAAGATGTGGTTCACATACTTTGGATGGCAAAGTCAGAGACGAATACAGCCCCATCCATTAGGAAAAAACTCAAAGAGTAGATGCACTGAGGCCAACACACAGCCTGGCTGAATGAATAACAGGGATGGAAAATACATGTGTCCCAGGACTGAAAGCACTGAGATTTCTCCTAAAGTTCAATGTATATATGGTTTTGACTCTCAGGTGAGGTCCAACTACCAGGTCACCCTTTACCATAATCTCTATTAACCAATTCAAGGTAGACTTTAAGGCTCAGGAGGGACCTGTGAGGTCCTTCACCCACATTTGCTCCTGCAAAGACAGCGTTAGCTTGTGTCTCCTGCAACAAATGGGATGTCTTCTTGCATTGCCCTTCTCTGTACCTAGCTGGTTGTCCTTTGCAGTGGAAAAGGCAAGGTCCTGATTCAGCGAAGAGTTACACCCAAAATTAACCTGAAGCCCATCTGTGCTCCTTGAAGCAAGTGGCACTGAAAGCTAGTGTTTAAATATTCTGCCACACAGATATCTCTCAGGCACATGCTTAAATAGGGATACGGATTTAAATGTTTTGTTTAATCAAGACCTGATAAAAGAGTTGTCAGCAAAGAGGTGGAAAGAGTGGTGTGCATTCATGTACTGAAAGCACACGTGAGCAATGCGATAGTATTGCATTCCCTGTGAGAAGTGTGGGGCAAGGAATGCTGTGTGTGCACTAGTCCCTGGTGTCTCACGACCCTACCACGGCTCCTGAAAATAAAGAGTTTGCTATCTCACGTCTTGCCGGCCCAGCCCAGCTGCCATCTTGCTCTGAACCCTCACGGCAGCCACGAGCTGCAGCACACCGTGCAGAGAGCAACTTGCTCGCACAAGTGGAACTGGCGGCTTCTCTCTTGAATGTTAATTAATTAATAGCTAGCACAACAGACGCACTGCATCTTCACAGCACCTTGTGAAGCAGTGAAGCAGCAGTTACTTGAATGTGCGATGAATGCCATTCCTCATGAGGAATGTGCTTTCCCTAACGTAGAGATTTCTTGGCGGGACTTTCTGACTTGTCTTACGCAGGATCAGCAGAACTACTCTTGTTGTTCAGGTCTATGAATTAAGTCTCTCTTTATGTCTCAGAGGAACAGGAATTCTTTCCTTGCTTCTGGGTGAAATAGTAGAGAAGCTGAGGAGTGACTAGTCAAGGCTGCCCAATCTCTGCTGGAGCTAGAAGGACAATTAAGTACTTTTTGGGTCAAGGTAGGTCTCATTCAAGAGGCCCGGTTTTGCAGTCTTTACCTGGACGGTTGCCCCATTGGATTCATTGCAAGTCCAGTGAGCTGTAAGATTTAGATCAAGAGTTATTGTTTGATGCTGTTTCAGCTTCTTTTTTTCTTTTTTTTTTTTCATTCTGCCCTAAAAATGCCAGAGCTTGTTATCCTCTCGGAGATTCAACCTGAGCATTTGTGCTGCAGAATCCCCTGTGCCCCTTTTTATCAGCCTAACTAGCAGATAACTGAGTTCCTCCTGCTTCTCTTTGAGGAGTCTTTGCTAACCTCCAGCTTTGCTTGACCTCCCCATGTTTCCCTCTGTATTGCACTGACCATCACCTGAGCGGAGCAAGGATGCAGGTTTCTCCAGTACTGGCTGGGTTTCCCACGGGAGATGCCGCAAGGAGTGCTTTGTGACACTCACCCATTTAGGGCAAACTAGGATCAGATTTGGCGGGGACCAAGCATACCATTCATGGTTCTCGGGCTCCAGCAACCCAAGAAGCAAGACTCAAAGTGTCACCAGCTGTCAGGAGGCAGCTCTATCTCTGAACATGGCTTTGATCACTCTGCCTAGCCTGGGTTGCTCTTGCCTAACTTCAGCCCTCTAAAAGTTAGATTTCTTGTGCAGTGTTCTGCATTCTCTCTGCAGTCAGCAGAAAGAGGACAGGCATCTCCAGAGCATTGTTCATCCTGTCCCAAAGTGCATGCCTAAAGCAGGGAGAGGAATTGCCTTCTAGACGTGCTGGCATCCTCTCCAAATCCTGCAGAGAAATTCTGAAGGACCAGCTTGAAAAAGATGTACAACTTGTAGATGGATAAAACAAGGTGAGACAAATTCCCATGCCTGGCTTAGTATTTAGGAACATTATAGGGAAGAACAATTCTTCCATTGCTTTATTAGCAATCTTCAAGCTTACTTATCTCTTTCTTCCAGTCTCTTTAAATGCCACTGAAGTTGCTGTCATGGTAAATCAGAGTCATCAGAACTGCCTTTCAAAACAAAATTTCTAAGCGAGAAGAAAGGACATCACTGTAAAGCAAACACCAATGGATTATATATTGCAGAGACAGTAACATGGGGGGCTACTCAAGCCTCATCTCACAGTGGGCCAAACTGATGGACTTGTGGCATGCATCCTTCCGGGGAGCAGCCTGCCCCGAGAGCATTACAACAGCTGGACTGGTTCAAATCAAGGATACACCTAGTATTGTCTCCCCAGTTTTGGCCGCTAACAGGTCCCTATAAGAAAATTAAGAACAGGGCAAGCACATATGATACAGACCTCTAATAATTTCCCACTTTCTGGTCATTTTCAGCCTAGAGGATTCCTTGAACCTGATATTATTTGCCTGCAATGGATTTTTCTTCCTAGTTCTCATTCTGGAAGAGATGGTGAACAGCTGGTGCCTGTTCACAGTTCTCAAGTCCTCCAGGATTTTGCAGTCTCTGCTGCACACAGCTCTGGGACAGTCCATGCAGAACATGTCAGGAGTCCCACTGGAGAGGTTTGTCACTGTCCAACCTCAGTGGCTGGGTGTCCCAGAGGTTCTCATGCTCCAACAGTTTTGCATGCAGTGACTTTTTTCCAAGCACTGGCATGACCGGTGATCAACTGGTGGTCCCCAGTGATGGCTGATCAGTTGATGAAATAAGCTTTTCTCTGAAGGAAATGTGCGTCAGCCCCGAGGTGAATCTGCAGGCGGTGTTGTCTTTGAGTCCCGAGTGAGCCAAGTTGGACAGTGACACTTGGGGATGGTGATTTTATAAAAGAGCTTGAAGCAGTGAAAAAGAGAAGAGCAAAGGGAATAAAGGCTCTTTTAAGTCCTTCTGGTTTCTTGAGGAAACAAGGCTTGGGAGATCACATCCTCACGGTGCTCATCTCTGGTTTTCTGTGTCCTTATCATTCCTACCTCCTCCAAGAACTCCTTCATCCCTTGGCCAGTTTCTACTGGATTCCAAGGAGAGGAGAGACAACCTATCCATGTCTTCTCCCAGTCAAGGCTACAGATGACAGGCACAGCTCCAAAGGAAGGGTCCCCACTGGTTCCTCTGCAGGGCTATTACACAGTATGGCCAACTCTGCATGAGCATTCCTCCTGCCTTGTCCCTCTGCCACAGCTCTCATTTATTCCTGAACCAGTGTTTTCCAATGGAAGGGTAATCCTGGGGAAAACAGTCCCCCATGTTGGAAGAGTCAGTGTTTATGTGTTCTTCAATTAAAAAATAAACACAATTCCACACCAGAATGTAACACATAATGTTATAAAACTAATTCATTCTTATAATGAATTTCTGTCTTTTCCTCACACACAACTGTTTCACAATTCTTAAACCTACTCCTTGTTCAAAGACGGTTGGTTTAATTTTGTTTGGATTTTGTCTGCAATCAGTAATTTTGTTTGATTAAAAACAAACAGTGTCACTGATATACATATATACATCTTAATTACCATCATATAGTATTGCTCTGCTTGTGGGTTTGATGTAACTAACTATGACATTCCCAAAGTATTTGCCATGTGTTGGTTAACTACCATCCCTAACCAGTTGTGGAAGAGGACATTGGAACAGAGTGGAAAAAGGACACATTCATACCTGAAAATGCTATTTGAAAATTGGTTTCAATGGCTATTCAGGTGTTTGACCAAAAACCTCACTCAAGTTCCAGAGTTGACCACAATGAAATTGAAATTCACGTTCAGCATCAAAGAAATATTATTGTAAATCCTACCATGAACTCAAAGGTAGCAATACCTCATGTCTGTGTAACATGCATCCTCAGAGGGCTTTTTAGATTTTAATTCGTGTGTATCATGAACAACCCATGAAATAACTTTGTTGGTCCTTGCTAGGACTCTCCAGGCTTGGTCTTTTCTGCTTTACTGTGGAATTGGAGTAGGGTTTTCTTTAATTTCCTAAGATCAACAGAAGATGCTTCTTTCAAGGGCACAAAACAAAGTCCACTTTATTTCCTGCAGCGGAATTTCACTCACCACTGGTACCTCAGAAAGAGGTCTATAAACACAGCAACTAACTTTGCTTGGCAGGATAAATTCCCCCCACCCGTACATCACTGCTATGTGAGGGTGGCCTGACAAATCCATTGACATGACATAAGGAAAGGTTTAGGAGTGGTTTGGGCACATAATAAATGAATCCCCCATTGAGTAGACTATACATTCCTTGGATCTATCAAGCAATCAAAAGAAGCCCTTTGGATTATTTGAGACAAATGCCTGTCTGCATGACAAATCACCGCAGATTGCTTATGACAGCCAAATGAGACATCCTTTCAGAACATCACCCGGCAACTCTCACACAGCTTTGGACCACATTATAAAGCAGGAGTTAAGAGATTTAAACCCCATATCACCTCTTTTGGGTTTTCTTTCATGGGATAAGGACAAGTGACTTCAAATGTGTGTGGGAATGCCTGCTCTTACAGGGCAGTTTGGCCAACGTTTGCTACAAGGCATTAGAGCTTTTGCATTGTCTTTGACATTTCAGGTTATTAAAGGATTATGTCTATAGACTGTGGTAATCCCTGAATGTTTAGAAAATACATGCACGACTCTCCAAACATCAGACATCTGCCCCATGGTGCTGCACATCTGCCATTCCTGTGGATTTTTGAACAATTTCCTTTGATGAGCAGGTTTATTTCAATGGAAATCTACAAATGAGAGAAGCTCCACTCCCTCCATGACTGTGTCGAGTCTGCAGTTTTATAGCTTAACATTTTTACCCAAGACAAAATATGCAGTCAGTCTCTTTGGACATCACACAAACACACATAAATGCACAAAGATAAAATAGGTTGAACACACACATATGCGCACACATACACATGCTGAAATCTACTTTGCTAAAAAATCTGGCTCTGAAACGAATATATATTTTTTAAATTAACATTTTTTAAAGACACTAACTGCATCTTGAGTGCAGAGAACACATTATTTTGTAGGCGTTTTCAGTAGCACAATACCAGCCCCTATTTTTAACTATTGACTAATTACCAGTAGATCTTAATTACATGGTGTGTGGAGGCACTAATAAGTTTACAAATCTGCCAACAACACTAAACACATATGCCTTTTCAAGCATTAGCCTCCCTCTCTTTTTTAAAAAACTCTTTCTCTTTTTTCTCCCTCCAATTTGGCAGCAGAAGATACTGGAAAAGGCTGTAATTGTGGCTGATTAGAAGGCGAGAATCTAAACACCCATCCTTGTGGAGAGAAGAATGGCTCAAAGCATGAGGAGGAATCAAAATGGAAGCCAGCAGAGCCTGGAGAACTTGTATTTTCAGCGGGGTGAGAGAGGGGTTGCCTTTGGAGTAGTTTACTTTTGTCTTTGGTGCAAGCTTCATGGAGTCATTGGCAGGTTTTATTTATTAGCTCTGCTTAGGAAACAGTGGTGTGGTATGTCCCATGTTTTGCAATGGGGCTGAAAATCAGTATGAAGGGGAGCCATGCAGCAGGAGCTGCTGGTTCTGCCCATGCTGCCTGTCCATGGCAGCCCCCAGGAGCCTGCAGACCTGGCGCACACATCAGCTCTATTGCAAACCTGGCAGCGCTAGGATCTTCCTCTGGCCCCAGCTGGCCTGCTATGGTCATGTCCACAAAATCAGACACTCCAAAACCTCAAAAAACTCTTGCAAGAAACCCCCAACCTCCCAGATAAGGTAACTAAGGTGGATATAATGTCTGAGAAGAAGCATGGTGTTATTTTATGCAGTTACTGTTGAGCTTCTTATGCAAAAAACCTTTGGCCCTTCCAAAACATGAGTAACTTTCCAGGAGTTGCTCATCCATTCTGCTTTGCTGGGTTATTGCATAAGGCAGCCAAATCCATCCCAGGGTGATTTTCTGACATTTCCCATCTTGTTCAAGGATTTTGACAAAGTTTTTGCACTCTCAGCTCCCCACAGATATTTTATGCAGCAGCTGGACCCTCACGTCTACCAAAATACCTTTCAGAACCAGGTCCCACAAAGATGCCCGCTCGTGCAGATGCTTCCAACAGCCCTGAGTGGGGCTGAGCGAAGCTGTGAGCCATGGGAGATGCTCCTCTTGTGCAGAGCGAGTCTGCCAGGGAGGGGAAGAGGGCTGTGGGTCCTGTAGCACTCCTGTTAAATCCTCCCTTTTTTGGGGAGGTTTGCTCAGTCCCAGTGAGAGGATTCATGGAGATCTAGGAAGCAAAGAGGTTGTTGCAGTCAGCTCATCCTCTGGAAGTCACAGACTTTGATGATCCCCTTCAAAACTTGGTCTATCTCCATCTGAAGCCAGGTGGACATGCATGCACATGATTAAAGAAAGGTGCATTTGATAGTTGGAGTTATATCCCTTATAATATACCTAATACTCACACCACGTTTTATCATGCAGAATTCCAAGTTCTTCACAAACTTTCATCCTCTTGAACACCCTCACGTTGGTGACCACACTGTCACATACAAACCTCTGCTCACTCATGCTGCTCCCTGAAGACACATACCCATTTGTTGTCCTAGGTAAAGACTGCAGAGCCTAGCACTGGTCAGGATTTAAGATCTTGAAAGCTGTTTTCTGTGGCAGGTCAGGGATTTCTTTTTAATCAAATGTGAGATAAAAAACTCCCTTTCGTGTTCCCAAGAGCGAACGCTCCCATGTTCTGCAGAAGGCACCCATGCCTTCCACGGTCCTTCCATTTCAAACCACAAACATGTGGTCCATGTTAGCATATGAAGATAGTCATCCAGGAAAAGAGCACAAGGAGGAAGTGCATTTTTGGCATCAGGCACAGAGGGTGTCCCAGAGCCATTGAAAAAGCCTTCAAGTGTTTCCAAAGGGACGACTCAAGCACCCATGACTACTCTGACATGCAGAACTGCACATCTAGAAGTGTTCTGGCAAAGGTTTCCATGTGCCTTTCCAGCAGGTGAGTGTCTGACAAAAAGGACTATCACCCGGATCCCACCCTCACCACAAGCCTCTGCACACCCAGCAGTGCTTATTACAAGAGGTGATCACTTGTGGGATGCTTAACGTTGCTTTAGAAGTCGTACAGAGGCTAGTAATAATATCAGAGCCCTATCAAAAGCACGAATTTATAGCTGTATGGGATGATTTTTAGTATAAATAATTTCAATAATTTAACAGGAACAAAAATCAATCTTCCATTTTCAAGTGCAAGTATAACCAAAGAGTGAAGAATAGGCATATTCTTGGGAAAAACGCTGGGGACATTTGCAGTCTGAGCCTGCACTGCTGTTGATCTCCTGAAGTATTTGCCATGGAACCACTAGATAAACTTGAATTATATGACTACATAAATGAGAGCAGGTGTCGCCTTTCCATATCCATATTTCTAAATGCAGAAGGGTATTTCCGTTTGGGATGATTCAATGTTTATTTTTACATGGTGGAGGAGAGGAGATTATTGTCATTTGCATTGATGAAGGAGGTAGTTGTCACCTTCCCATTTTTCCATATTGAATCTTTGTTAGCAAATAACATGTCTTGAGTAAAATGAGAGTAGGATATAATTTAAATGGGTGCCACACTTAGCCTTGGCAATGAAATTACAAAAGTGAATCAACATGAAAGCAGAATCATTTTTCTCAACAATTTAGGTAATTATGGACAAGGCAAGCATTAGTTTTTGCTGCAAAGAAACTGAACCAGTTACTCTGGTATCTTAGGGCAAAACTTCAGTTCCTTAATTAACAGATTCAGAAATATTGTGTGTGCTGGCAGATGGAAGAAATGATAAGAGCACTTGCCAAAGCTGGATACGCTGGTGATGTGCACACATCACAAAGCACAGTGTGTGCCTGAACCAAGACTTCAGAATAGTAATACTGAATTTTTAGACATTGTCTGAAATAGCCACATGATCATTTTTGCCATACAGATGAGAGACCTTAAGCAACCATTTCAAGCTGGGCAAACCTCATCTGTCCCCTGAGATATTAAATGACCTGTGGAAAGCCAAATTAATTAAAAGCATTTTAAAATAGAGAAAGGGAAATGGTGATGCTTTTAATACGGGGAGAGAATAAAAGGAAGTAAGAAGTAAAGTGTTTCTGTTATCCTACAAAAGAGATCTTTGCTCAGTTATAGAATAGACAGTATTTATGCCGCATCTCCTTACGTCACTTAATGTCAAGTGGCAAAGCCAGATGAACGGTTCTTTTCAAAACAGGTAAAAAGTCCATGTTGCTGCCTGAAACTAGAGCCTGCTCCTGCCAAGAGAGGATAAGGCAGGAGAGGACAGGGGCATGGCATGGGAAGAGCCCTGGAGAAGCAAGCTCATTACTTCTGCTGCTGTTGAGAAGAAGCTGACAGCCCTTAGGGAGAACAGATCTTGCCCACGCCTAGAACCATCACCAGTAACAGGTACATATGGGTGTGCACTGGGGGCCTAACCCTGCTCCTACCAAAAGTAATGGCAGAATACTCTGGGCTAGATGTAGCTTCTGAATGTCTACTGCCACCTGAGATGCTCCAAGGTAGCTGGGACCTCCTGCTCCAAAACGGACAGGTATGATGAAGGAGGTTAGGGAAGACCCAAGGCCTCTTGGAGCATCAGCTGGAGCTCAAGTGAGATTCCCCGGGGCCCTTCAAATGGCAGTAGATATCTGCATGAGGGCAACTGAACAGAGCCATTGGAGAGCTCCTTCTTGACTATGATGGGAACTCAAGCACCTAACTCACACATGGACGCCGACACTCAGGTGTCTCAGTCTGGAGCTGAATCCAGCTCCTGCTGACTTAGAACAGGGGGTCTACCATATCAAGGTATTTTATTCAGGACCAAAGTGATAGAAATGGTGGTTGTAGTGGAGCCAAGGTAGGGGGCAAAAGATTTACTGAGTGCAAAAGGACACATAAGTGAGAAATCCCACGTGGTTCATGGCGAGAAGAGAAGGGCTGCAAAGGTGTAGCCAATGTAAATAACAGGAATAAAATGGGAATGGAAATTCTGTCCTCGGGATGAAAAAGGAGAGAAAAACAAGGAGACCTGATGTGGACAAAGCTTTAGGAAAATGGTCCATGGAGGATCTCACAAGGTCAGTGGGGAATCAGGGGAAGATGATTTCTCTGCAGTACCTTGACTAGAGGAAGGACCGCGAAGAGAGGAAGCAGAGACACTGAGGTGTAACAGCCCACATTAGAAATACGCAATGCTTGGGCTGATGTTTCAGCTAAAGGGAGATGGAAAAAGCTACAGTCACTGCAGCAGCTACCACCAGCAGCCTTTTCCTTGTTGTTTTCCAAGGGGAAACCCAGGCAGGTCGGAATTAGTGCAACATTCTGTCTTCATTGGGTTTGATAGAAAAGGTCATGCATTTAATTAACAACTCTGTGGTGACAGCATTAATTACAGGAAGATACTTTATTCTGTTACATGCATGGGTTTGGATGAGGTTTACAGCATTATCAGGTATTAAAATGAGCATCAGGGAGTGTGTCTGGAAAAGGGGGGTCACATTACAGGGAATATACTTTACCTTAGTTAAGGTGTGAAATCCAGCTCCGCTTCCATGGTCCACAGCTGTGCATTGGCTTTCCCGGTGACCTAGAAGAACAGAAAAGCGATATGCTACGTACAGTTCCTACTGGGACAGTGGCCAACCTTCGCATGCACCCAGTTCAGAACGGGAAGCATCACCTGACAACTTTATTTTTCACTAAGCTCCAAAGAGCAGTGTGGCACGCTGACAATAGCAGCCAGCTACTCTATGAGATACGTCCCTGCCCTTCATAGCCAATTAAATCATTGGAGCCCCATGAGGGGAAGTAGGAAATGCTGTGTAGTTGCTTCTCCTAAATCCCAGCTTGGAAAAGCACCAAGCAAGTCCATCAAACTGGAGGTCTTAGCTGTTAATGCTTTTCCAAGGGGAGAAACGTACAGTTCCCTGCACTGCTCACCACCTTTTTTGGCTGATGAACTCATGTTGCTTCTTCCTGCTGGGTAACCAGTACCTCGAAGAGCACAACTGAGGGGATTAGCCTGTGCTTGGTTTAACGGGAAAGCTGCAAGTACTGCCAGGCTTTGCAAAGAAAAGGCAGGCAGGTCGGAAAGCTTCTTGCAGTCACCCTCTTCTGCACAGGCCAGTCCCCAGGTGGCCCTACGATCACGCATCTGATGTCACTAGTTCAGCTGATTGCATCTAAAAGGTGTCCCACAAAGGCATGTTTCTGAAAGCAGAGGGACAGGTTCCTTTTGATGCGCAGCAATAAATGAAAACAGTTGCAGCTCTCAGGAGATTAAAGGAAACCTGAGGAGAGCTGAATAAACCATGTCACCCCGGGTAAGATCTAGATAACAGGAACTATGAAGTTTGCTAATGCACTTCCCAAGACCACACTAATTCTTAAATTTGTCAGGAGGTGTAAAGTGATTTAAATGTAATACTGCTGTCCAACAGAGAAAAGTTTGGGATTCACATAGTTACATATTCAGTAGAGAATTGTTATCCACCTTTTATCATGCAACACCTGAGGACCTGAACATGTTTTAGGGACTTTAATCAAGCTTCACAACCTCTGTAGGTTATATCAGTAACTCCATTTTGACAAAACTACAGCCAGAAATAGAAATCTGTTTTGAAGGAATAGCCTCTTGTTTTAGATGCCTTCCTCTGTGATAGCTCCATCCTGCAAAAACCTCAGCGAGTGAAACCAGGGTGGCTCAAAGGGATATTTACTTTGAAAAGGACCTGCCCATGGCTGGATTACTGGAGCCTAAATATATTCTTTAGTTTTAATGTATTTCCCGGAAAGTGCAAGCCATTCAAAACTACTCAGTTGCATGTGAAATTATGGAGTTGTAAGGAACTGGGATTAGAAGTCAAGCACCTGGTCCAGCTGTGAGAACATTCCACATTCAGTTATTTCAAGATATCAGTAGGGACTAACACATGATTATTGACAGTCACTGATAACACTTATCAGTCGATTGCTCTGCTAAACTGAAAGCTCAAAAACCAAGCCCTCAAATAAAAAAGAAGTGCTAGAACTGGAAAGCTTCACCAAACATTCCTCACAGTCTCTTAGAGGCAGTTCTTAGGCTGACTGTGAGCTGGCTTTTCAATACAATAACATTTGGCACCTTCTGCACCTTTCCTAGAGAGCCTAATGTCACAAAGCGCTGTCACAAGGAGACAAGTAACAGCAAAAGCAGTATCGTGTTAATCCTTCCCTGACATATACACGTAGCATTCAAAAAGTCTAATAGAAAGTACAGAAGTTAATCAACAGAAGCAGTGACCTAAGTGTGTCTTCTGAGTCAAGCTCACACAATAACTATTAAGTTTACCAACATATCCAACTTTAGTAGCGTGGATGCTTTAACATTGCGGCAAGGGAAGCTGGAGTCTTTTCTGCCTCATGCATGAATAACAAAGCCACCTGCTATATTCCAGCGGTGGATGCTTTATTGTTAGTGATGATGCACGAGGCAGAAATAATGCGGTTTGATTTTTAGAGGCAACACCAAGTTGAGCTTGCAAGGCTGTCAGCCCACACTCGTTTGACTTGGGAACTGAGCAAACAACATGGAAGTAATTGATGGAAGCTAACGACACAATAAGATGTCATTTTTCTGACCTACTTTGCTTAAAGTAAATCCCCATTAATTGTAATTATCTGTGCTAGTAGCAGAGTACTCCACATACACCACACATTCAGCTGGAGCCATCCGCCAGTTATTTAAATGAGGTAGTTCCAGATTTACACAACTGATTCTGGCTTACACACCTCTCTATATATAGTGTTTGTTCCCCTGATCTGAATAAATGCCTGGAAGATGGAAGACCACACAGCTCAATTAGTGTATTGATCAGGACAAAAAAAAGCCTTTAACCAACCATCACAAGAAGGTTATGATCCCATGCCTTGGTTTGCTGGGTGCTGCTGGAGTACTAAACACACCTCACCTTCCTGGTGTCTCGCTGGTGCTTCTGAAGAACAGAAGAAACATGAAATGCAAGGCACAGACAGATCAGCTATGAGTGCTGCAAGGGGAAAACCCTTGCTAAACATGTTTTATAAATACTTGCAGATCTAAGGGTCACCCAGAGTTTACTGGGACCTCTGGACACAAGAGCCTCCAGTGTGATGGAAGCATGGGTCGCCACTTAGCACAGAGAAAAGCTTTCTCCTCTCAACATAGGAGTTAAGAGAAATCTCAACACGGGTGTGATTGACACTCACAACTTAAAAAAACCCCCCAACCTTAAAAATACAGTGTTGGCTAATAAAAGAAACAGGTTCTGACTAACGACTCTTCTGGCTCTCTGTAAGGGCTAGTGCTACAACAAAGCAGGGCTCCAGCTCTTGCTGATTGAAGGGGCAAAGCATCTTTCCCATGTCCTCGGCCGAAGTGACCACACCGCAGTGGCTGTGGGTACCAGGGAAATCAGAGGGGTTTGTGGGGTGCTTTGAACGTGGCTGCGTCTCTGCTGTGTGATAAGTGAGTGAGCGGGAGCTGGAGAACATCATGGGATAATCAGGAATTAAGATGTAAGCGGTGGAGATATCACTTCTGGCCACCCACGGAGTCATGTATGCGTGACTCATCGCCTGATGCAGGAAGGAACGTAGTGTACTGTGCATCAAAATGGACAAGATCTTTCCAAGGAGAGATGATCTGGGCTGGAAAACCTTTCAAGGGCTTTCCTCCCAACTGTTTATTGTTTCACATTGGTATGCAATTTCCTGTATAAAATTATGAAGCTATGTTTTAAAACTAGTTACTTCCTTTTTTTTTTTTTTTTTTAAGTCTCTGTTACTCCTACTGGAAGGATCTTCCGATTTCTAGACTAAATATATTCATGGCCAGTTCCTACTCATTTACTCTTCTGCTGTTGCCCTGCAGTGTCACAACGCCTTTGCCTTTGCTTGCATTTACTTTCCAGGATGTATTTATAGGCAGAAAACATATTCCCTCTCCAGTCTCATTTTGCTAAACTAAACAAGCCAAATTCTTTCAGTCCACAGTAGAAAGACAGACTGTCCTGACCTCTGATTGATGCCTGGCTCTTGCTTGCACATATTCCATCTTGAATTCACCCTTCTTGGACACAGGTGGCCACAACTGCACCAAGAAATTCAGAGGCAGTCTCAACAGTATATTGTATCATGTCATATATTGCCCAAGAAACTGCTTTTCTCATTTAGTGTGCCAACGCTAAAATCCTTAACTGCTGTCTTCTCCCACCCATATGTCTCATCGCACAAGTTTGGGTTGTTTTTGTATCAAAACAGATGACTCTTCTGCCCCCTTATTGGGTCACGAAATGCAATGTGCACCTACACTTCTATTTAAATAATAAGACAAAATAGCTTTATTACTTCTGTGTTGTTTTGCTTTGGTTTTTTTTTCCTTTCAAATCATATGTAGCAAATCTGCTACATAGAAAAGTTTGAAGAAATGAGGAATGTTTCCATTTATATCTCATCATACTGCAAAACAAAAGTTTAAGCTTAATATGGGTTCCTCTCACCCAAGAATACGGGTCCCGGAGTCCTTATTTCTTCCTGCTGTGAAAATTAACATATGTATTTACTGCTTAGGTTGTAAAGCGTCAAACAGGAGAGGAATTTTATATTGCGTATACATGCCTTATGCACGTGAATTTGTTTCAGTCAAGTTGAGGGCTGGCATCCATCTCATTATGTCCATATTTGTATTTCTGGCCACAGCTTAGGTCAGCAGAAAATAAGGGACTACCTGCAACATTTGAATTCAGCATCGCGGGGACCTGAGGGATCATGTCCTCTCTGATCCCATTATACCTATAACACCAGTTTTCTCCTTTTGAAGAACTTTATGCCAGAGTTTCGAATGACTTTGAGTTGGCCACATATGGGTGTGCATCAGAGTGCATTCATCTGAACAATGCACAAAGCTTCGCTTTCTGTTTCCTTTCTGCTGTTTCTCTGCTATAGGAGCATCCAGCTGTTTCAAAACCAGCGGCATCTTTCAGACCGCAAAACTTTTGAACTCCTTCAGCATCACTCGGAAAGGCCAAATACATGCTTCCCAGACAGCTTATTTAATATATGCAAGTCCTCCCACTCTTCTTAAGATTAAATTAATTTTCCTTCCCTGGAAAAAGCATTTTATCTGCACTCATGCACCTTTCCGCCAGCTTGGGTTTTTTTTTTCCCTGTTGAAATTTAGACTCTGCAAAGCAGCAACTTTGGCAGCCAGTGCTGGAGTACTGAATCTATCAGCCCTGATATTTTGCCACAATTTAAAAAAAAAGACAACAAAAAAAAACCAAGGAAAAAGAAAGAGAAAGGGTAGAATTCAAATTCCCACAGAAAGAGGCAGAACCAATAGCTGGAGAAGGAGCATCTGGAAGGAGCACACTTATCAAAAGGGACAAAAAAAAACAAACAGAAAAGAGGGGAGATTGTATCCTACAGAGGACAGCACAAGACAGCGCAGAAAAGATGGATACGATGAACAAATGTGAACGGATAGAAAAGGAAACAAGGAGGAAGGATCTTGAATTTGGCACCCCCAGCCTGCCAGCGGGTCCTTTCGTGAAACAGCTGCCTGGGGTGCAGCTCAGCCCCAGGCAGATCCCAAAACCAGAGCTGGGAGCCGATTCCTCAGCTTGCCAGAGGTTTGTCCCCTCCAGTGAGGAGCTGGGCCCATGGAGAGGAGCTGGCTGCTATGCCTGACCCTGTGAGAACAGGGTGGGTGAAGCAGTGTCCCCCAAAGTGGGTAAGGAAGGGACAAGTGCGGAGGACAGATGATGGGGGATCCTTGTGTTTAGGAGAGGGACAGGATGACACTGCAGTGGGGGATTTGGGAGGTCGCTGAGGCCATGTGAGGTCAGGGTGCTGAGGTGCGCTTGGAGACTGCTGCTATGCGATGGTAGACCCATGGGATGGGGGTGGGACAGGAGCCCCCCTTCCCCAGCATGGCCACAGGAAGGGAAAAGGCAAGGAGAAACCCAGAGGAGCACCTGGACCTGGCAGGTACCAGGGAGCTGCTGGAGGTGGGAAGGGGGGAGGCACTCTGGCTGAGGGTGGGCTGAGGACAACCCGGGTTGCAGAGCGGTGGTCCTGGCATTTCAGGGTGAGCAGGTGATGGGGGCAGGGATTTTAGCCAAGACACTGGTCTGGGGAGCTGATTTGGGAACGGGATGGGGTCAAGCGGAAAGGGGCCCAGCTGAGGATGGTCTGGGGGATGCTGGTGTCAGGGCACAGGGGTTGGGGGAAGAGGCGCAATGGATCCTGTGGGTGCTAACGCAGATGGGACGGGGAGAAGAGCAGTGGGTGCTGGTGCAATGGGAATGGGGCAGAAGGCAGCAGCGGGTGCTGGTGCAACAAGAGCAGGGCAGTGCTGGGTGCTGGTGCAATGGGTGTGGGGAAAAGGGCAGCAGCTGGTGCGGGTGCAATAGGAGGAGGGCAGAGGGGCAGTGCTGGGTGCTAGTACAATGTGAGCAGGGCAGAGGGCAGCAGTGGGTGCCGGTGCAATGGGAACGGGGCAGTGCTGGGGGCT